>WHVE01001136.1:0-28770 GCA_015178995.1 Trichophaea hybrida
TGATCCCCATACAGCATTGCCTTTGCTCGCCCTACAATCGTCCTATTGACCCTCTCTGCAACTCCATTCTGCTCCTGTGAATAGGCAGCAGAGATCTCATGCTTGCATTCAAAGGAGGTCAGAAATTCCTTGAAAGCATGAATGTAACTCCCACCATTATCTGAACGAAATGCTTGATCTTGACTCCATGCATGGCCTCACATCTTGCAAAGTACTTCTTGATGGGTTCCAATTCCCCAAGAAGTCGCATCATCCTGAAACTGATATAATACTTTGCTCCTCCCAAAGATTGAGGAGTCATTGGTCCACAGAGATCAGAGTGGACCCTGTCGAGAGTATTGAGGCCCGTTGAGCAGGCTTGGATGATGGATGTCGGGTCTGCTTCCCCTGCAGACATGCAGCACATGCCTCGATGGCTGTGGAGGTTAATTTAATACCAGAGGCTGGGTCCTTGGCCAGCTGTTTGATTCCTTCGAATCCAATATGCCCAAGGCGTAGATGCCATTGGAACAGCGAATCAGCAGATTTCCTCGAGGGATGCTGGATGGGAGATGATCTGATGGGCACCAAGGCTGTGGCAAGAGCAGCATGGACAACCGGATTCCTCTTGTGTGAAGCACATATGAGTGTCCAATCAGTGTCGCAGTTGCTATGATATCATGACCATTCAAAATGTGCATGACATGATCAGCTCCCTCGAAATCTCCATTAGGTGGTCCTGAACCTGGCTGGTTGAATACAATCTGACACCCTGACTGGTGGATCAGCGAAGAGAGAAGCGAGCTGAATCCAAGTGACGGAATATGGAGCACATCTTTGAGTGTAATGTCTCCAGAGGGTAGGAGCAGCACCACATCTCCCCTACCAGCAGCTTCACAATGCTGTTATTCGCCAGAGTAACTGTTGTCGAGTCAGGATAGTAGGTGATAAAGTAACCCTGCTGGGAGGTCATATGGTGTGAGGCTCCGCTATCAACAATCCATCGATCCAGAGTGGGAGGAGAGTATGCATTATCCTGTGCATTGACCTGGGCCATCCAAGCAACAGCCTGCCTCGCATTGGCAGACCCCTGGCCCCTTCGATCTCCCTGGCAATCCTCTTCTTGCAGTCCTTCGCCCAGTGTCCCTTGAAGTGGCAGTAGCTGCAAGTGTCCTTGGAGCGGTTCCCACGCCGCTGATTGTGTGCCACCTTCGAAGGCTTCCCATTCTCCGCATAAAAGCAACTCCTCCTCTCCTGGAAGCTGCCTTCCCCCAGCAGCTTCTCATGTTCCAGAATCAGCCTGGATGATACCTCTTCGAAGGTCAGAGACTCGCATTGGTGATGCTAGTTCTGAAGGGTGGTACTCCATGGCAAAGTGTTGAGCAAGAGGAAGATCTGTCATCGTCCTCATAGGCTGTGCACCCAGCACTGAGAAGCTGGTTGAGGAGCTTCTGCAATTTCAAGATAAAATCTGACATATCTCTCCCGGATAATGTACCTTACACTCTCCTTCTGAGGAACCAGATTCGTTGCTTATCTTCCCCTGGTACCGCTCCTTGAGCATCTTCCACACAGTCACTGGATCTCTCTCTGTTGAATACATCTCTCTGTAGTTGGCATCGAGCATTCGTCCTAGATGGCCGCAGACCATTGTGGCTTTCGTGTCCCATGCCTGCTGACTCTCATCCAGCTTCATATCGATGGATACACCAGAGGAGGTGGAGGTGGAGCCAGATGGAGCAGAGGAAGTTGGTGCCGATCCAGTGTCGTCCTTGGTGGCAGCAGGTCGAGGTTCCTTGCCTTCGATCAGTGCAAGCCAATCCTTCTTCTCAAAGATGTCGGTGGCAGCAATTAGCCAATTTCGAAAATCTGAATGGGAGCTCAGAGGCTTGATGAAGCCAATGGAAGCGAGAGCAGAGAGATCTGAAGTCATCTTGAGCAAGATGTGATTGAGGAATATGATACCAAAAGTGAAGGGAAGATAGAAGAAGCGATGTGGAATGGGAATAAGCGACGATGAGTTGGATGTGATGAATTGGATGAGAAGCAAGAAGGAGGTTGAAAGGGGTTCTTTTATACGAAATCCTTCGGTCAAAGGACTGATCTGAATCTGTTCGAATGGCATGCCAAGTGCCAGTTGATCGGAACACCAGTTGATTGGAACACCAGTTGATTGGAACACCAGTTGATTGGAACACCTGGTTGGGGAGCTAGAAGAAGTTTTCTTCGTGAGGTATTTCTGTGCCGGACATCACCGTAGCGCGGTAGGTGACCAGGGATGATCTAAATGGCAGCACCACTATTGCCAGCGGTTGCACTGTATTGGAAATCCGCTCAACCCCGGGCCCGAGTCCGCCCGATGGCGGAGCGGCCAATGTGACCTTGTCATTCTGTATATAGAGAGACCGCTAGAGTAAAGAGAACGATATCGCTTTTAGACCTACTCACACACTCGCTACTATTTCCAACAGGTTATGAGCCCGGACAGCGCAAGCTGTGAGTTAGTCTAAGACTTTCACCCCGCCAATGAAGTCACTCCTCCCAGAGTACTTCCGGTTTAGTTTCCGAGGTCCACCCAGACCTTCCGTCCATGAAGTTTCTTCTCCAACTTCCGGTTTATTTTCCAAGGTCCACACCAGACCTTCCGAGAGTCCGCTAGCCACCATAGCCGCCGACCTCCCAATCTAAGGTGATGCAAGCGTCTGCCACCTTCCGTTACCAATCTCCGATTTCACTCGTCATTGAAGCTACTGGTACTAGCTTCCGCTACATTTGCTGAGGCCTTTCTAGCCTCCGGTTTATTCCTCCGGTTTATTGTTTAAGTGAAGCATCCGCCCTGAGCCACCATTCCGAATATCCCTGCTACTCGGATTCCGAAGTTCCTGCGGCATTTTCTTTCTCTTCTCCGAACTTCTAGTGTCTATTTGTTTATCTAGCCGGGGGTAGCCGCCGCGACTAGGAAGTGCAATATATCAACCCCGGCCCAACTACACCACATACGGTGATACGGCGGCCTCCGGCTGAGTGCAGCCGTCAAATTACCTCACGAAGAAAATTTCTTCTTGCTCGCCACTACGTTGGCCCGAAGTGCCAATGCTTGGTACACTGTTAGTTAACACACAGTTAAACACTTTGACCAGAGATTCCGTATATAAGGACGCCTGCCACCTCGATCTCTGGTATTATTCATCCAACTCATCTTCGCACATTCCATTCCACACACTGCCTCTTGCATTCTTCTTTGCTCCCATCCCTTCCTCGCTTCTTCTATCTCCTCTTCGCTTTAGTATCATATTCCTCTATCACATCTTGCTCAAGATGACTTCTGATCTCTCTGCTCTCGCTTCCATTGGCTTCATCAAGCCCCTCAGCTCCCATTCGGATTTTCGAAATTGGCTACTCGCTGCCACCGACATCTTCGCTGAGAAGGATTGGCTTGCCCTGATTGATGGTCAGGAACCTCGACCTTCCGCCACTGAATCCGAATCTGCCACTGCTTCCTCCAGCTCCCCCCTCGACTCCAAGCTGGTAGAGAGCCAGCAGGCCTGGGATACGAAAGCCACCAAGGTCCGTGGACTTCTAGGACGAATGCTTGATGCCAATCACAGAGAGATGTACTCGACTGAGCGTGATCCAGCGACTGTGTGGAAGATGCTCAAGGAGCGGTACCAGGGGAAGGATAAGCAACGAATCTGGTTCCTCAGGAGTGAGCTGTCTAAGGTACAGTATCAGGGGGAATATGTCAGATTTTATCTCGAAATTGCAGAAGCTCCTCAACCAGCTTCTCAGTGCTGGGTGCACAGCCTATGAGGACGATGACAAGATCTTCCTCTTGCTCAACACTCTACCCATGGAGTACCACCCTTTCAGAACTAGCATCACCAATGCTGAGTCTCTGACCTTCGAAGAGGTATCATCCAGGCTGATTCTGGAACATGAGAAGCTTGCTGGGGGAAGGCAGCTTCCAGGAGAGGAGGAGTTGCTTTCTACGGAGAATGGGAAGCCTTCGAAGGTGGCACACAATCAGCGGCGTGGGAACCGCTCCAAGGACACTTGCAGCTACTGCCACTTCAAGGGACACTGGGCGAAGGACTGCAAGAGAGGATTGCCAGGGAGGATCGAAGGGGCCAGGGGTCTGCCAACGAGGCAGGCTGTTGCTTGGATGGCCCAGGTCAATGCACAGGAATAATGCATACTCTCCTCCCACTCTGGATCGATGGATTGTTGATAGCAGAGCCTCACACCATATGACCTCCCAGCAGGGTTACTTTATCACCTACTATCCTGACTCGACACAACACTGGGCGAATAACAGCATTGTGAAGGCTGGTAGGGGAGATGTGGTGCTGCTCCTACCCTCTGGAGACATTACACTCAAAGATGTGCTCCATATTCCGTCACTTGGATTCAGCTCGCTTCTCTCTCTTCGCTTGATCCACCAGTCAGGGTGTCAGATTGTATTCAACCAGCCAGGTTCAGGACCACCTAATGGAGATTTCGAGGGAGCTGATCATGTCATGCACATTTTGAATGGTCATGATATCATAGCAACTGCGACACTGATTGGACACTCATATGTGCTTCACACCAAGAGGAATCCGGTTGTCCATGCTGCTCTTGCCACAGCCTTGGTGCCCATCAGATCATCTCCCATCCAGCATCCCTTGAGGAAATCTGCTGATTCGCTGCTCCAATGGCATCTACGCCTTGGGCATATTGGATTCGAAGGAATCAAACAGCTGGCCAAGGACCCAGCCTCTGGTATTAAATTAACCTCCACAGCCATCGAGGCATGTGCTGCATGTCTGCAGGGGAAGCAGACCCGACATCCATCATCCAAGCCTGCCAACGGGCCTCGAATACTCTCGACAGGGTCCACTCTGATCTCTGTGGACCAATGACTCCTCAATCTTTGGGAGGAGCAAAGTATTATATCAGTTTCAGGGATGATGCGACTTCTTGGACGAATTGGAACCCATCAAGAAGAAAGTGACGCTTTTGGCAGCGTCAAGAAGTACTTTGCACAATGTGAGGCCATGCATGGAGTGAAGATTAAGGCATTTCGCTCAGATAATGGTGGGCACATGCTGCTTTCAGGAATTTCTGGCCTCCTCTGGATGTAAGCATGAGGTCTCTGCTGCCTATTCACAGGAGCAGAATGGAGTTGCAGAGAGGGTCAATAGGACGATTGTTGGGCGAGCAAAGGCAATGCTGTATGGGGCTCAACTTCCTCTCTTTCTGTGGGCTGAAGCAGCGAGGACTGCTGTTTATTTGAATCGAACTCCCACCAGGTCTCAAACCAAGACCCCTTATGAGTTATGGACTGGGAAGCCTGCCCAATCGCTAGTCCATCTACAGCCCTTTGGATGCGAGATTGGCATCATGTTACAAAAGACCTTCGAAGAAAGTGGGAGCCCAATGCCATTAATGCACATCTTGTGGGCTATAAAGGCAGAAATCAGTATAGGGTGTACCACAAGCATTCGATAATTATCACCAGGAATGTTTGTCATTCAACTCCAGCACCAGCGGCAGTACTATATCCATTTGTGGATATCATCATGAAAGATGAAGAGGAGGACTCAGGAGTTGCCTTGAAGCCATCGAAGGCAGACAAACATACAGATACACTTCCACCAGCAGAAACCAATCGAAGTCAGAACATTAAAGAAACCCTTGATTTGATTACAGTCAATGCTCCAGCTCCCAGGACCGCAGTCAATGATGAAGAAACCAGTGCAGTTGTATGACCATTGAGAAGGCAGAGCTCATGCAAGAATGCTGGCATATTTAGCACCCGACAATTCCATGAGGAACAGTCACAACGAACCCAGCAGACTGGCAGTAATGGGAGACATGCTGTAATAGCACAGGCAACAACATCTATTGAAGAACCTCAATCATAGGTACAGGCTATGGAATCCACACAACAAAGTCAGTAGAAGCAAGCATGCCATGAGGAATTGGAATCAATTTTGAAGAATAAAGTCTGGGCGGAAGTGCATCGAAACTTAACCGAGTATCGAAAAATTATTGGATACAGATGGATCTTTAAGATGACCTGCGGACCAAAAGGAGAGATGCAGAGGTACAATGCACTACTGGTAGCAAAGGGATATACACACTCATATGGCATCGACTATCTCAAAACTTTTTCCCCAGTTGTCAAGTTTCAGACACTTCGTCTTCTACTTGTTCTTGCAGTATCAAAACACTTTGAAATCCACCTGATGAATATTCAAACCTTATTTCTTGGGCCGGATCTGAGTGGTGATGAGCAGTCAATATACAAAGAGCTGCCTCCAGGCATTTCGAGTGAGTCCCAGAAGGAAGCAGTGTTCCAAATTCATAAGACTTTCAATGGCTTAAAACAGTTATTATATGTTCTCAACCAGGCATTGTGTGGATTCTTTACACTGCATGGTCTGCAGAGAGGGGAAGCAGATTACTGGGTATGCTTCAATACCTCTTGAACTTTCATCTTATGGTCTATGTCGATGACTTTGGGTTGATTGGTGATTTTGAAAGTGACCAAAAAGTTGAATATTTGTTTTGAGATGTCAGATATTGGTCCCCTCTCCTCCTTTCTTGGAATTGCTGTTACTCGAGATGAAAATACACTTCATCTCTCACAGGAGTGATATGCTAGCATATCCTTTGACCGTTTCAGTTTCCCTTCAGCCACCCTCGCAGTACTCCTCTCAGTACA
Organism: Trichophaea hybrida; assembly: GCA_015178995.1. Taxonomy (NCBI): domain Eukaryota; kingdom Fungi; phylum Ascomycota; class Pezizomycetes; order Pezizales; family Pyronemataceae; genus Trichophaea; species Trichophaea hybrida. The sequence continues at coordinate 6,689 of WHVE01001136.1, forward strand.
GACACAAAGTTCAGAAATGATTCTCCAGCCCTTCTCTCCTATCAAGATGCTACCCTCTATCAAAGAATTGTTGATTTGATCATGTATCTTGTGCTGGCTACTAGGTCAGACCTCCCATATGCAGTAGAAGCAGTCACTCGGTTCTGCAGTTCTCCCACTCTTGATCACCATGCTGCACTCCATCATATTCTGAGATATATTTGAGGATGTACACACCAGGCCTTGCATCTCACCGGATGTACTGCACTTGAACCTGCGTCTAAATCAGCAGTTGTAGAAAAGCCATACAATCACAATACCTTGTGGAATTCGGAGTCACCAGTCACAGTGATAGTGATTCTGCAGGATGTCTAGATTCTGAACCTAGTACTGATGCTTACATTGTTCAGGCTGGTAAGTCACCAGTTTTGTAGTCAAGCAAGAAACAGGCCACTTTGGAACTTTCATTCACAGAAGCTGAATATATGGCGATTACTCAAGCTTGAATGGAAGCTATCCGGCTTCGCCTTCTCCTCAGTGACATTTTGGATTGCCAGCTCCAGAAACTCCCATTCATCACGTTTTTTGCAGATAACCAATACTGCATTACTCTGGCCCACAATCCAGAGTATCACACTGGCACCAAACATGTTGAAATTCATCATGATTTCATTAGAGAGAAGGTTGAGGAAGGAAAGGATTCTTTGAAGTATATACCCACTGGGGTTATGGTGGCAGACTGTCTTACAAAGACCATCCCAAAAGAGAAATTTTTGCAGCATTATGCCAGTATGGACATCTATTAGTTTTGCCTGCAACAATTTGTGTTTCTTCTCTGTTCTGATTGATTTCTCATGATTATGGTTGCTGGCAGCAGGCAGTTGTCATGAAGTGACACTTCTTTTGTACTTAGTTATTCTTTGTTCTGAGTTTTTCTTTCTTTTGTCATTCTCCTACTTTTGCTTTCTTTATCTTTGACTTTTGTATAGTCAAATGTTTTCACAGAGTGGGAGTGATGGAAATCCACTCAACCACGAGCTCGAGTCCGTCCGATGGTGGAGTAGCCAATATGGCCTTGTCATTTTTTATATGGAGAGACCACTAGAGTTGAGAGAATGGTATCACTATTAGACCTACTCACAGCACACGCTACTATTTCCAATACACTGTGTTGTGGGCCATCCAAATATAGAACCTGCTGATTATATACAAAAATAGCCGGAGATATGTCACACTGAGTGGCAAGTATGGAGTCACGGTCACAGATGATATCAGAGAAGTCAGTGCAGAGTGGTGAAGTGGCAATGACATTAGTGTAATATAATATATTAGTGTATTTGCATTGAGAGGTTTCTGATGATTCGTTTGTACAGTCATATATCAGATCATATCTATTGGCAGTTTTACACAGTACACAAGTACACTGCATTAGCCCAAATGCAGTTTTTGAACTTCAAACTGAACCAGAAAAATTTCAAACTGCACCAACCAACTGTTTCACTGTACTGGTACGTGCCAGTATACTGTTGTGATGATACACTTATCAAGTTCGCAGGAGGGTTATGTATGATCACCTGCAATTGCCAGGATGAAATGTTATCGGTTATCACTTGTCTCTAATGCCAAACCAATGTTAAATATAGAGATGTCTGTAATCTTGTATTAATAGATTGGAGGATTACAATGAGAGATCAGGAGTAGCTGAATTGTATAGGGCATACAAGCTGAAGATGGATCATCAGCATAAGCCATGAGAATCTGTGCGCCACATGCATATTGGAAAGGAGTAGCTTCATGTACATGTAAAAACGCATAGATAGAAAGCGCCTATGAAGACTAACATCATCTACAATGCTATCAACAAATGTTGGAATGATGAGTGGAGATCCGTGTGTGTAGATTGAGATACTAAGTGTAGTCAGAATGAGAAGGAATAGACTCCAGATATAAACTAGAGAGTAGTGTGCCTTGCGTCCTATGGCTTACAGTCAGCTCCGGCATCGGAATGATCTATTTATACAATGACCAATCATTTCGGCTGACTAGCAAACAAACACCCACACCCTCGTTAAAGCAACGACCGCAAGTTGGTGGTCGCAGTCACCTCTGCTCTGAATCGCCAATCATGAACGGACATCCAACAAACAGCTCAATTGCATCGGCCAAGAAGTTGACAACTCGCCAATAACAAACGGACAGCCGGCAACCAGCTCAATGGTACCAGCCAAGAAGGCGACGACTGCCAGAGGCCTAAGAATATGTCCCAACTGTGAACAGCAATGCAAGCTTTCAATGGAATGTGGCCTATTCATCTGGAGGTTATCAGATCAAAAGGATACCACTGGTCCGGAGGCATAGAATTGCAAGGTTGATATCATAGAAGGCTCGCGGTGGTCTGATAATAATGTAATGACAGTAAAGACGAAAGGGGATCGAGAGATGGAGGATGGTGGTAGTTGTGAATGAGTGGGTATTGGTTCGAAGGTATGGGAGCTCTAGGGAAAAGCAGACATGGTAGTATTTGTTAGAAGCGAAGACGAAAGTATAAAGACCTTGGTTTGTTCGAGGGTTGAAAGGCATCATCTACCTCAGCAAAGAGAACAACCCTTAACAATAAATGTATTGAAAAGCTATTCTTTTTGTTCAGAACCTTATAGTGATTCACATCCCAAGCAAACCTTCTGACCAATCATGGAAGCAGTCCCAAATTGCGTATGGATTCTAATTTGACCAGCCAAACCGGGAGCAAAGCTCCCAGTGTTACAATATATTGTTAGCAAAGTAACTCTTCCAAGGAAGATATTCTCTCTACCCACTGCTATACACCTCAAGCTGTGTTCGTGATGTTTTATGTCTGTGGACATCTTTCGGTGGTCATCGGAATCGGTTTCCTCTTGGTTTTTTACCAATTCCCTTCAAAGCCGCTGAAGAGGACTTCTTCTTCGACGCCCCAGAAGACCTTGACACCCATTTCGAAGCCCAGGAATGAGAAGATTTGTTCTGGGCATAATTCCACCACAACGTGTAACACATTTCCATCCTCTATCCATATACAGAAACAAACCTCCCAGTTAACGTATTTCTCGGTCTAACCGCCCACGACCATGCAAGCCATCACGCAATCAAGCACGCAAGTGCCTCAGCAGGGGTTCATAATATACCTGCTCCTGAACTGAATTTTCACAGTACCACTGCACACCGCTACCATGAGCAGAGTCAAGCACAGAGGACCAGTTGCTGACTGATTCGGCAGGCCAAATGTTCATATCTTACAGGGGAAGTGACATCCATCTGTGCAGCAGCCTCAAATTTGGGCATTGCATTTGGTACCATGCAACATTGTGTCTGTCATCTCCGAGAAGCTCAATCCTGCAGTGTTGCAAATGGGCAAGAGCGGCTACATACTCCAGAAGCAGTGAACTCATATGTAAGGTTATATGAGGCTCTGGATGACCTGGAACACCCACTGCAAGGAATAAATTTATGGAATTAGTGATATCTCTACTACCTCCGCAATGTCGCCGCCAATTGGCAAACACTGGATTTCTTGCTCCTCGTATCATCATCATGGAGTAATAGCATGTTTAGTTAGCGCCTGGATTGCCAAAGGGCAAATACAAATGACCCTGGCATCCTGAAAGACTTCTTCAGCACTGTAAGTTAGTTTAGTATACCTCAATATTTTAACTAACATAGGTTACCCTGCCATGCAACACGACTGGGCGAAACAACACCCCGACAACACGCCATCTACGGAGTAAAAGCCGTGCAGCAACCACAACCACAACCTCCAGCCACAACCACAATGCCTAAAGTCAAAGCAAGGAAGCTACAGATAAGGAAGATACTATGCAGAAGGCTATAAGGGACTACAGGGGTGGCAAATTTTGAAGCATCAGAAAAGCGGCAATACACTACAGGTGGACTTCACCACGCTTTCCAGAAGGCTAAGAGGCACAAAGCCAGCCCAGGAAGCACATCCTGAGAGTGCTCTCCTGACTCCAGTGCAGGAGGAGGCTATTGTGCAGCTGTGTCTGCGGTTCGACAGCTGGGGCTTACCTCTGAAGCTTGCTTATGTTAGGGGTCTTGCCTGCCATATGCAGGACCCAGAAAAGCGAAGACAGCCAGGCAAGCATTGGATTTCACGATTCCTAAACTGACATCCTATCCTTGCATGCAAGATAGCTAGCCACATTGACAGGCAGAGGGCCCAGGCAGATGATCAGAAGGTGCTGGCGGAATTTTCCAGCTGGTAAATACCCCCCCAAAAAATGCGGCACAACACTTATTAACTTCTTCTAAGCTGAAGAGAGCTCTAGATGAGCATGGAATTACAAGTCCATAACATATGGAACATCGATGAGAAAGGATTCCTGCTGGGAAAAGCGCTCAAGGCCCATATCATCTGACAAGAGTGCGGCGGAATCCAAGACTGGCGCAGGATGGACTGCGGAAATTTGTTACTGTGTTGGAAGGTGTCTCTGCTGCAGGAGCGCTCCTACCGCCGCTCATCATTGACAAAGGGGCAGCACACTGGATGGGCTGGCATGCCTATGTCACAGAGGATGAGCCTGCCTATTTTGCATACTCACCAAAGGGGTGGACGGACAATGAGTTGGGGGTGGAGTATCTGGTTCAGGTCTTTGAACCACAGACTGCAGCAGTGTAGACCCCCGCCACATGCTGGGAGGAAGCTCACACTGATAGTGCAAATGGGGCTACGCGTCTCCTTATTTTGGATGGACATGGTTCTCTTCATAGCATTGAGTTCCTCCTCTATACTGTGAGCACATCATAGTTGTCCTTTGCCTGCCCTCTCACAGCAGCCACCTCCTCCAACTCCTCGATGTGGGCCTCTTTGCCACCCTGCAACGCCATTACAGTGCAGAGCTTGTCAAGCTGACTAGTCATGGACTCACATCCATTAAAAGAGGGGAGTGCTACAAGTAAGCTCCCATCTCGAAATTTTTGATACTGGATTGCTGTAGCCTAACAATGCCTCTAGGCTTTGGTGTTAGCACACAAGCTTACCTACAATGTAAACTCTATCCTCCGTGCATTTGAGGCCTGTGGTATATCTCCTTTGAACTGTCTAGAAAAGTTCTTGGTGAACCATCACGTAATATCACTCGGCCACTCTGCCCCCCTCTTGGCCCCTAGCCATCCACCCCCAAGACCCGCAGCCAGGCTAGCAGGCTTGGAAGGGAGGCTTTGGTCTCATAGACTCAAACTCTCCTCGCTCCAGCGCTTCAAGGGAAGCATTGAAAAAATCTCGAAGTTTCGAGCGAGGGTGCATGCTGAACTGGATATTGAGGTCTTCAGGCACAAACTACTTCGCTCCCAGGTCCTTGACAAGCCCAGGAAGGCTGTGCAGGATCGCCACATGCTTACTAGAGCTCGTCTGATAGACAACACAGCATAGTACGCTTGAGAAAGAGAAGGAGGCAAAAAAGTCGAAATCCAAAGGGAGCAAAAAAGGCAAAAAAGCGGCCTCTCCCTGCCCAGCATGCACAGTACAGAGGAGGAGAAGTGGGATGAGGATGCGAAGAGGAAGAGAATAATGATGAGATTGTTGTAAGTGAGTCTGAGAGTGGTGGGGACTCAGAGCTGGAAGATGTGATTGTTGTGAGGAGGGGGAGGTAGGGAAATTTCGAGGCTTTTTTTGGTTTGCTCATGAGTTATGACTTTTCTTTTGGTTCAATAAATTTAGTTCCCTCCCATATCATTCTAAGCATCTGAATATGGCTTCTTTTTTGTTCTAACCCGGCTGGGTTTTTTTCGATTGGCTAGGAAGACAGGGACTGAGAGCGGGCGGGTGTTGCATCGCCCGGTCGTGTTGCATGGCAGGGTAACCTACGTTATCTATCTGTATTGCAGATGGGAATACTTATTTTCAAATCAATACACATCCAGAAACATTTACAATATCAATTCAAAGGGATTAACCCTTGGTCAGGCTTTGAAAGTGAAGGTTATCTATGGTAGAGGCCGAAGGAATCCCCAGTATATTCACAATGGAAATCAGGAAATGGTCACAGTTATAGATCATATATCCAAGTCGCCGCGTGTAAGTTTATACACCCCATGTTATATCCATTAGGGTGGAAAGCATACACTATACTGACGTTCAATCTAAAGTGCAGGCTCCTTCCTTCGTCATCCAAATGCTGAACCAACCATGAATTACTGTTAGAAAGTTTCGAAAAGAACTTTGAAAATTTCACAACTTAAGTGTAGATACCATCGAAATTTCTCACACTCCTGCTGATGACAGTAGTGGCAAGCAATAGCCATGTATTGCTGGTCATGATGGACATGGATCACATTTACATGGCAGTGGTTCGTTTGTTGCTTAGAATGTTATATTCACTCTATTTGCCTCCCAGCACACTCCATGCATATCTTACAGCCACTGGATGTTGGCACATTGGTCCATCATTGCGCTGCTATAGCACTGAGTTGGATTTATAGATGAGAAAAGAAGGTAATGCAATTAAGAAGAGGGAATTTCATAAGTAGATACACCCCCAGAATCTCAATTCATTCTGTTAATACCTTTTTCAATTGACTTGTCACTAATGCAAGGGCTGCAGCATATACACACAAGAACATCTTGAGTGCATTTGAAGCTACTGGAATCAAGCCCTTGAAGTTTGGCAAAGTGTACAAGCGCCAATGACAGAATATATATGCCGCCAAGCGCATCTTCGGCTGCTCAAGCCGAAACTACCTGCAAGTGCAGTGTTTTAGCACAATAGCGCACAGTGCATTATACCTTGTCACTTATCGAACACCTCCTTCTCTAAGGATCAAGTCTCATATAGGTCAGCTGGGAAGGCTTGCCCAGGGGGCAATGGTTTTGGGAACCCGACCTCTTTATCAGCTCCGCTTTTTCGCTCCAGGAGTCGCCAGCCCCCCTTCTCGTTTCTGCAGAGCCTTAACCGTAAGTTCTCCCTGCTTTCCAGTATACTTTAGCGCCCTCCACACCTTGTCTCCTTCCGCCTCTTGCACAAAGGTGTTCCAGCACTCTCGCTTGCTCTCTCTGATTGCTTTTCGCAGTTCCTTCCTTGCTGCCTTGACGGATGCGTGGTTGGTTCTGCCTCCTCTTCTTTCTCTCTTCATGAACCCCAAGATTTTCCTGTTCTCCGCTATCCTGGCATTCCACCACTTCTTGGATCTTGCACATATTCTGACTTGCTTTGCCTTCTGACTCAGCACCCTGGTGACTTCGTTTTTTATCACCTTCGCTTCGTCCTCCAGCTCTTGGATCGTGCTTTCTTCCGACAAAGTCTTCCTGCTTCTGCTCATTCGCCCCAGCTCTTCTTCATCTCCTTTAATCCTCTCTTCAATTTCGTCGATGTTCCACGCAATCACTTCGTGGTTCGTACCATCCTCCGATTTCCTCCCCCACTCTATTTCGATCATCTTATGGTCCGACCCTATGTCTTCTTCGTCTCTGACATTGTTCTCGCTGACGCATTCGTCACCTCACCCCCTCTTACCAGCGTGACATCAATTATCGACTCGATCAGCTCGTTGTTTTTCCATGCAACTCTGGTCGGCTGACCATCGTTGATTATTTCTAGTCGTGTTTTAAATGAGGTTTTCCAAGAAATAGCACTCCTTCTTTGACTGCACCCGCTGTTCCACCATGGGCTGTGAGCGTTGAAATCCCCACAGACTACCATTGCCCTTGGCGATCATTTCATCCCATCTCGCCTCCCTCGCTGGTCGGGCTGATGATCTGTCGTTATCTTCTTGGAGTGTTTGGTCATAGACATTGACGATTCTGACCTTGACTCCTCTCTTGTTGGTGACGTCAAAAGCCTGTATCCCCTCGGCCTCCAAATCCCCTAATTCGTCGACCACAATGTCGTGTCCACTCTCACTGCGGTCATGGTTCTCTTCCCTCTATCAGTCTGAAAGCCGGATGGCTAATTTGGTACTCCTCCTCTTTCCTTTTCCCTGATACGGCTCTTGTATTACCACCAAATCTGCCCTTCTTTCCACACCCTTTTCAGCGCAGGAACGTAACTATCCTTCGCCTTCCCGCAATTTGCTTGTAGGACTTTCACCATTGCTCTCGGGATGGACTCTTCGACCTTGCTGCGTTGCCGGAACTTGGATTCCTCTTTGCCTTGTCCTTTGTCGGATTTTTGGCTTCCCCTGTCTTCTTCTCTGCTTCCCTCTGTGGCCTGGCCCATCCCCTTTTTCCTTCGGTACTTCTTGGCTTTGGGGAATGTTCTTTCCTCCTCTGACTCTCTCTCTCCAATTGTCCTCTCCTCCTTAGCCTTCTGAATTGCTCCTGCTTTTGGGGCACACATTGCTCTTTCGCGATGTGGTTTCCATTTGCAGTTGGCGCATTGTCGTCGTTATGTGCAATTCTGGCTCTTCCTGGCCTTGCATCCACAACATCACACTCGTGATCTTCCGTTTTGTGTGTTCCGGCGCACAGCATACACCTCACCATTGCCAGTCTGCCGCACTCGAAACATGGTGTCCCCACCTGCAGCAGCTTTCGCAGAAAGTATCTGGTCCAGTGCGAATGTATCTCTCACTTCGTGCCACACTCCCGCCACCTTAATCCTTTCTCAAGCACTTCTGTGCCATCTCTCCCTTTGATCGAGAAGACCACTGACGTTGCCTGCTTCTCCCCGCTCTTCCTCTTCTCCTTAACGTCCCGGGCCTCCCTAACCAATTAATAGCCATCGAATAACTACTCCTTTCGTTTTCCGCCTGAATTTCTCGCCTGAGTTTTCCAGGCCTCCCGACTTCCGTGCTGCATATTGGTCGAAACTGATCCCATCATCTTCACTTTCCCCAGGTCTCATTTTGCTCAATGTCGATGATCCCCTGATCGATGCGCCTGGCTGCTTTTACCACTACTCTTTCCATGCCACCAGCATGTCCGCTGATGCATTGGGGCCGGCTAGGGCGTGATCGTTCCTCTAACGTTGGTTGTGATGTCGTCATTCTAATGTGATAGCGGCACCTGCCGCATGTAAAGCAATGTTAATCGCTGACACGATCTCGACGTCCTTCTTCTGTGAGTGTGGGAGTGCGTTGTTCCTCCTGAACGTAACCTCCTGTTCTCCATTGTTTTTGTATTGGGATGATTTTCATGCTGTCCGCTTGTTTTTCTCCTACCTGCTTTCTTCTTTCTCTTTCGACGACCTGGAACTCCCCTTCCGTTTATTTTGTCCTTTGGCCGACATTGCCGCTTTCTCAGCATACGTCGGTTTCTTCAGTTGTTGCTGTCGCTGTTGCTGTTGTTGCTTCGCTGCTTGCTCTCCGGCTCCTTTCCCGCCTTGGCCTCAGTTCTGGGCCCTTGGGGCAATTGCTCGGTGCATTGCCATTCTTCGCATGGAGCGATCAATGTCGGTTGTTCTCGACCTTTCAACTGAATCGCTCGCGTGTGCTCGTGACAATCGGTACCGCTGTGTGATTGCTATGGCCTTCCCCCTGGGGGAATCATCCGTGCATGCCTTGAGGCCTCCATCTGTGGTCTCTGTGCGTTCATCCCTCACTCATTACTCTCTCGTCAGTGTCTGGACTTCCTCCATCCATCCGGACTTATTTCCAAGTCCATATCTGTGATTCCCTTCGCTTCCTGAATCTCCCTCTGGACTTCCCTCCTTTTTCCGTTCGTGATCTCCGCAACCATGTTTGAGATGCTGCTGCCCACAGCACGTTCTCCTCATGGCGGAACTCCCACTTCCCCTCTCTCTCTTCCATCCACGCCTTCACTCCTGCCCATTGTACCTCTTCGCGTGCTGCGTGAGCTTCCAACAAGTTGTTAATTGCCTGGCGTTCGGTGCAGCTGCGCCAGCTCCTGTGCCTGCTGTCGAACCGTCCTTCCATGCGGCTCCTCCAGTCCCCCGAGCCTTCGAAGACCTCTGGGCTCTCGCTCCTCAGTCTCTTCCCATTTTCGTTGCGCTCCAGCGGCTCAGCTGCGGTCGCGCTCGAAGTCGTGGGGGCGACGTGTGTCATCGACGCGTCGCCGGGGTGCCATTCGCCGGTACTACTCCTGCAGCTCCCTCCACATTCGTGTCTCCTCTCTGAGCTGGTGCTCTAATCCCCTCATCTGCTACCCGGTGGGGCTCTCTCTTCCTGTGGTCGCCATCGTTCCTGGCTTGGTCGTTGTGTTGCGGACACGTGCTCGCTCCGTTGGCGAAGCGCCCAACCTCTTGATGGTCCGGAGGTGCCGGGAGTGTCGTGCCGGGGTCAATTCGATGCTAGGAATCGATTTCCGGTGTCCTTTTGACGGTTATTGCTGTGGTTGACGACTTATTTTGCGATTTCCGTTTTGCCAAGACTTCATATTCGTTCGTGGACTGGGCGGCTGTGGGTATTCTTGGATTCATGCTGGGCCTGACTAGTGTGGCTGCCGTATTTCGCAGAGGCTGAACGGGCCGCCTGTAAACACTGAGTGCGCGTACAGTGCCGCGTCTGGATGCATATGTGGCGTACAGTGTTGCGTCTAGATGTAAATTCAGCAGCTGTAAGCAAATGCTGGGTCTGTAGTGTCAGGGTATGACGAGGCTCAAGAGGTTCGTTTGAAGTATGCGATGCGCCCCAAGCCTGTGTAAGTCATGGGCGCTACTTCGTTTTATACCCAATGAGCTTCACTCGATCACCACTAGCTATCTTTGCTCAATCAACAGCCGCCCTCTCCAACCCAACTTCGCTCAATCACCACGAGCCAGTTTCGTTCAATCACCACCAGCCAGCTTCGCTCAATCAACAACCGCCAGCTCCTGCCCAGCTTCACTCGGTCACCTCTTGCTATCTTTGTCCAATCAACAACCTCCACTTCCTACCTATCTTTGCTCAATCACCACCAGTTAGCTTCGCTCAATGTACAGCCACCATCTCCTACCCAGCTTCGCTCAACTACAACCAACCAGCTTCATTCAATCACCGCCAGCCAGCTTCGCCCAATAAGCAGCCGCCAGCTCCTACCCAGCTTCTCTCGAACACCTGTGGCTTTCTTTGTTTAATCAACAGCCGCCAGCTCCTACCTATCTTTGCTCAATCACCACCAGCTAGCTTTGCTCAATCACAGCCGTCCTCTCCTACCCAGCTTCGCTCAATCACCACCCACTAGCTTTTCTCAATCAACAGCCACCAGCTCCTACCCAGCTTTGCATGATCACTGCTATCCATTATTGGTCGATCAACAGCTGCAATTCTCTGCCCAGCTGCGCCTCAATCACCACCAGCCAGCTTAATTAAATCAACAGCTGACACCTCCTACACAACTTTGCTCCATCATAACCGCCTGTTCCTACCCAGCTTCTCTTGGTCACAACCAGCCATCAACAACCTCTAGCTTCTACATACCTTCGTTTGATTATCCCCAGCTACCTGCTCTTGATTATCAACCAGCCAGCGGTTGAGAGTAAATCAGAATCAAAGAAAGAATATACTGAATTGTCAAAAGTTCAAAGCGACAGAAAGAGAAAGCTCTATATAAGAGAGTGGGCATCATGCCCTGTTGGCGCAGTGACATCAAACTACCTTTCCTATAACACAAGATAGAGCTCCTATGGACTGATATTTGTGCTTCAATGATGATGGTCAACAAATTGAGGTGGCAAAGCCGCCTCCATTGCTGGTTCTAATGTATATAGCTACGGATGTCCTCATGCGAGGTCATTACGCAGCATTCTGATCGCTGCAGAAACGCGTTTCCGTTCAGCCTATTTGAGGCTCTCGAGTTTGTAGCCTCTGATTGATCGTTGTGTTGTGCAGACACTATCTGCTCGCCATGACACATTGAGCTAGCTAGCCAGCTGACTAGAGCCGGAAACTCCACTGTCACGATCGTGTACTCTGTGATGTTAAATATGATCGCTGCGAACGTACGTCGCCTCTCATTGTTTTTCGCAACCTAATGCCGCCATCTGCTCGACGTCGCACATCTTGCCATCATATACTATAAGGTGTCAATTACAATCTCTGGGACGGTATTTGCGGCATAATTTGTCTGCTATTCTTCATTTCGTAGTCATCACTATATGTTCTGTATCGATAACTACTTCTGCGTCGTGCTGCAATGGCGTTTTTGGTTGATTCAGCTTCAGTCTCAGGTTGTCAACCAGCAGTAGTGGAGCATAATCATCGCTTGCGAATCATTTGTTTCGTCGCGATTTCTGGTCTGTTTTGAAACGTTTTGACGTAATGAGAATACCTGTACTTGCTGATTGCAGTTACTTATTGATGATGACTTTTGAACTGTGGATCGTGTTTGTGACTGGTTCGACATTCTTGGGTGATTTAGGTTCATTGGTCAACATGAAGCAGCGGAGCATAATCGTTGCTCGCATATCATTTGTTTAATCCCAATTCCGGCCCACATTTAAACCATTGACCTAATGAGAATATCTGCACTTGCTTATCACAGTTAGGTATTCCAGATGGCTTTCAAACGGTGCATCATGTATATCTCCAAATCAACCACATTGAGTTTCGTAATGTCGTCAGTTGCAAAACATCGTTGTTCTGCCGCTTTTCTTGTGGCATTTTGATGCCATGTGCTCATCCTTCTTTACCGCTTTGTCCTTTGTTTTTGCCTTGCGCCTCCTTCTCCATTGTATATACCTGCCTCTGTGCTGTTTAACCTTTACGTTGATGTTGATGGTCACCTCTACCGTCTTGCTGTTTCCTCACAATTTTCGAGAAATCAAGCATGGCATTGCTCTCCCACATGTTTCATTTTCGAATGTAATTTGCTCTGCTTTACTATATTTCATTTGGATTACATTTCCAGTTCGTATGCAGCCTGCCGAGAGCAAATCCGTCCCGATTGTATCAAGGCAGCCCATCCAGATTGTGTCCAGCCAACCGAGAGCTGACCTGACTCGATTTTCTCCAGCCAGCCCCAAATATACCCCTCCTGATTCACTCCAATCAGCTGAAAGCCAGTCGGCCCTGATCATGTCATGCCAGCCATGAGCTGATTGGTCCAGATCGTATCCAGCAAGCCGAATGGCTACCTTTCAAGTTTGTGTCCAGTGAGCAGGATGTCTACCCGTCCAAATGCTCTGCTTCCAGCCTTGAGCCAATCGGTCAAGATCATGTCCGTAGCTAATCAATGACTCCAGCGGTCCGGCAATGGACCTGTGCAGAGCGGGTCCGTTCATGTCCAGTATTGACAGCCACCGGCCCACCACCGATTCCCACGCTCTTACCGCCACCATCGCTACCACCTCCACTTCTGCTACCTCTTGCACCGCTGCTACTTCCTTCCCCACCTCTGCTATCACTGCCACCATCGCTGCTATAATCGCTTCAGCCACTACTACCAGCTCACAACCTCTGGGCCCCAGGTCACTCCCACCGGCACCTCATCATGACTCCCACCACCGAGTGTCAGAACGAAGAACCGTGCTACTGCGAACACAACTGCGGAGGAACACATACAACAATCGGCAGAGCCGCAGAAGCTCAATCAACAAAATCCGAATCCACATTAAAGCAACACAGAAGGACATAGAAATCAAATCTCGTGGGCCGACTACAACGAACGAAAAGCGAACAAGGGAAAGGGAGTTGACCGCGAATTGCACCCAGCCCCTTTACCAACCCCGCTGATCATCGTAACAACACCCAGCAAACACGAGGTGTTCTTCTGGTAGATGGTCAACCCATTTCTAGAAGCAGAAATCAAAGCGGCAGTTCAACAAATCCAAGACAACATAGACAAAGTCAGAGACTGTTTGTCAGAACCTCGCCTCCTCACAGCCGCCTCTCTACATCATCAGAAAGATGTCCGGAGAATCATCACGATCGACTCGCGATGTCACGTTGACCGGAGCCTTACAGATGGAGCTGGAAATTGTGGCACAAAAATACAGAAACCATGAGCGAAGACAGCTCAGGGAGCACATCGGGGACATCAACAAAGGGCTGAAAGCAATAAGCCAACTACCAACGACCAGCAGACTGAACGAATTGCTCAAGGAACAGCAATCTGTGAAGAATGCGGAAGTACGAATATCGGAATTGTTGGCAGAAGGAGAAAAAGTCGTCCAGGAAAGGGACAATCTGAAGCAGGAATTACTGCTTACTCAACAAGCAGCGGCAACAACAGAAACACCGCAAACATGCAGTCATGGGGACCTGGTTGAAGAAATCCGGATCCTAAAACAAGCATTGGAGGAAGCAACCAGACCTGGCGGAGTTGAAACAAGATCTGGAAGATGCTCAAGCTCAAATGGAGAAGTTTAGGGACCTGGCAGAAGAAAATCGACAACAGGTAACCAGGATTCTGAAGTTAACAGAGGGAAGAGAGGAGAGTCAAGAGTAAGAACAGAAGGGGAAGAGCGAGAAGAGAAGGTGAATGATATCACCAGTTTTTCAGGAGAAGATAGGAAGGAACTTCGAGGGTGGAAGGTGCAGCTGGCATTGAAGATAGCCGGAACCGAAGGCATTCAGCAACGAACAGAAGAAGCTGAGGTATGCAGTTGGATGTCTGAAAGGAGTGGCTCTGGCACAGTTAATGCCACACTGTGACGAAATCTCAGGGGAAGTCAAGCTCAATACCTGAAAGACCTAGTTGACCTGCTGATGTAGCATTTGGAGATCAAGACAGAGCAGCAACGGCAAAAGAGAACTCGAAAAACTCAGCAACAGACCGCGAATTCTCCCAATACTACGCGGAGTTTCAAAGATACGTAGTAGACACCAAGTGGAACGAAGATGCACAACTGGACGCATTACGAAAAGGATTATCCAACGAGCTCAAAGATTCCATACAACATATCGAGGAGCCAGAAAGTATGATCGAATTCGTCAAGATGGTGTCAAAAAGAGACTCGCAACTGAGAAGGAGAGCGGGGAAAAGAAATCTGGGAAGTGGGAGGGTTACAAGAGGTCCGATTCAACGACCAACACCACATCCGCCCCAGACGCGCACCAGCAGGATCAGTTCCAGGTTATCACGGTCCCGCTCCAATGGATCTTTCGGCAGTAAAGGAAAGAAGATCACACCTGAGGAAAGGAAGAGACGAAGGGAAGGAGGATTATGTATGTATTGTGGGGATAGCAGACACTTGCGGCATCATGCCCAAGAAAATTGAAGGCAGCATCAGGACAAACGGAAGTGTCACCGTTTAAGAAGGCAGCGAATGAAGGGGATGCAGATTCGACAACAGGAAAAGGAAAGGAAGTGGAATCGGGAAAAGTTTAGTCCAGTGCAATAAGGATGGCAATTGCGCTGGAAACGAATCTCCTTTGTCAGTCAATGCTAGTTTTGGTATTTCGCAGTTTTCTATATCAAGCGCAGAAATAAAAGAGTCTTCTATGGAAAGCAAACACCTCGTTGTGAAATGCTCGCTGAAAATAGAAGACAAGATCATTGATACCCACGCTTTGATAGACTGCGGAGCTACTGGAATAGCATTTATTGACAAAGATTTCGTCCGCCATCATCAGATATTGGAACAAGAATTAAAGAATCAAGAGAATTAGAAGTTATAGATGGAAGGCCCATCGAATCAGGAACCATCACCACTATGGCTAAATTGAGTTAGGCATACGCGGACATCAGGAGCAATTACCAGCATTCGTTACGAAACTCGGACACTATCCAATCGTACTTGGATTACCATGGCTACAACTCACGATGTTACAGTCAAATTCCAAAAGAAAAGAATAGGATTCGAAAGCAATTACTGCCAGAAGCACTGTCAACATCATTCAGCGTATGGGTATGGGGAAATCATATGGAAACAACGGAATCTGAGGATCAAAACTGGACATATGCGCCATAGCAGCAGCCCCATTTATGAGACGGAATAAAGGAGAAACTCAAGGTGTACGCGGTAACCTTATATGAAATCAACAAGGCCCTAGAAGTCAAGGACCTTCAAGAAAAACCGCTAGAACAGTTAATTCCTAAGGAATATCATGAGTTTCTCCCCTCTTTGATAAAGTAATCGCTGAAAGGCTACCACCACACAGACCGTACGATCATAAGATTACACTCCAAGACGGATTCACACCACCCTTTGGACCAATATACAGCCTGTCAAGAGAAGAACTTCAGGTCCTGAAAGAATGGATTGAAAAGAATTTGTCAAAGGGATTCATCAGATCGTCATCATCACCATGCGGAGCACCGGTGTTGTTCGCACCTAAACCAAATGGAGGCTTACGACTGTGCGTGGACTATCGAGGACTCAACGAAGGAACCATAAAAAATCGATATCCATTACCATTAATCCAGGAAACTTGTTGAGATTGTCAAAAGCCAAGTGGTACACCAAATTAGATGTCCGAGATGCCTACAATATGATTCGAATAGCAGAAGGAGACGAATGGAAAACGGCGTTTAGGACCGTTATGGCCTGTTCGAATCCCTCGTTATGCCCTTCGGACTCACAAATGCACCAGCCAGCTTTCAGGAATTTATCAATACTCTTCGCCCCTTTCTGGACATCTTTTGTACGGCATTCCTGGACGACATCCTCATCTACAGTGACAATTTAAAGGAACATAAGGAACACGTCAGAGCAATAATGACGACGCTTAAGGAGGCCGGTCTGTATCTGAAAGCGGAAAAATGCGAGTTTCATCAACAGGAGGTGAAGTACCTGGATTGATAGTTGGGGTAAACGGGATTAGAATGGATCCAGAAAAAGTAACAGCGGTGAAGGAGTGGGAAGCACCTGGCAAGCTCAAGGAAGTTCAAGCGTTTTTAGGATTCGCCAATTTTTATCGAAGATTTATCAGGAACTACAGCAGGGTGGTCCAACCGTTGACAAAGCTAACGAAAAAGCTGGTACCATTTCACTGGGGACCCGATCAGAAACGAGCCTTTGTGGAGCTAAAAGAAGCATTTACAACAGCACCAGTTCTAGCACACTTCGACTATGAGAAAAAATCGTTTTGGAAACGATGCCTCGAGCTATGTGTCTGCAGGAGTACTATCCCAATACGACGATCAAGGAATCCTTCATCAGGTAGCATTCTTTTCGAAAAAACATACACCGGCAGAAGAGAATTACGATATTTACGATCAAGAACTCAGAGCCATAGTTAAAAGTCTGGAAGCATGGAGACCAGAATGCGAAGGACAAACTAGATGGTCCGAATTCCTGTCAAGATTCAAGTTTAAGATTATATACCGCCCAGGAAAGCAAGGTCAAAAGCCGGATGCACTCACCAGAATGCCAGGAGACATTCCTCCGAAGCGGGGGGCAGAAATAACTCAACAAATTGTGCTCAAAACGGAGAATCTCGACAAACGAATACAACAAGGACTGGTGATAGCATTCGCAGAAGTGGTGAATCAGGACGAAACCGATTCAAAGAAGTTGTGGAACTGGATTAAAAACGTATGCAAGGACTGCCCATTCGATAGCAGCGAAGGACTCTGTCTCAACGCAACAGACGTCAAAAATGATTCGGACAAGCTGCAACTGATACAGGACCATCATGATATACCGGCAGAAGGACATCCAGGACGAGCAAAAACCTTCGAACTCCTCAAAAGACATAATCAATGGCCAGGTATGAGGAAGGACGTGGACAGGTACGTACGAAACTGCCATGTATGTCAACGCAGCAATGCAACTCATCAGAAGATCCACGGATGGCTCAAACCACTGGAAATACCGCAACAACCATGGAAGGATCTGAATATGGATTTCGTGGTGGGATTACCGGAAAGTGATGGGTACAACGCCTTATGGGTAGTGGTTGACAGGTTGTAAAAAATGAAACATTTAGTGCCATGTCGGGACGATACAGACGGCAAGAAGCTGGGCGAGATGTTTATACGAGAGGTGTTCAAGTTACATGGTTTACCGGATACCATAGTATCAGACAGAGGACCCCAATTTGCATCAGAGTTCTGGAGACACGTTTGTGAAAGACTTGGAATCGAACGAAGGCTGTCAACCGCATTTCACCCACAGACAGATGGACAAACGGAACGAATGAACGCTATTATGGAACAGTACCTCAGGGCCTTCGTCAATTATCAACAGAACGACTGGACACAGTGGCTACCAATGGCAGAATTCGCGTTGAACAATCACGCCTCGGAAACAACAGGATGCTCACCGTTCTTTGGTAATTACGGGTTTCATCCAAGAATGACATTTAGCCATCATCCGATTCAGAATGGGAACGATATCAGGCAAGTAAACGCAAATACCCTCTCCCAGAAAATGAACGATATCTTCCAACAGATGAAGGCTGAAATGACTCGAGCACAAGATATTTAAGCGGAACAAGCACACAAGCATCGACGAGAGGGAGTGCAGATGGAGGTTGGGGATCGAGTCTGGATGGACGCCAGGAATGTTACAACACAATGACCCAGCAAGAAGCTTGACTGGAAACGCCTGGGACCATACAACAATACGGAGGTTATTAGTCCGTGGGCTTATCGATTACAATTACCCAAGGACCTTCACATTCATCCAGTACAATCAATCTCCCGCTTGACCAAAGTATCAGAAGACCCTTTGCCAGGGCTAATTGAATCGGCACCACCTTCAGTAATCGTGGACGGAGAAGAAGAATACGAAGTGGAACGTATCGACGACTCGAGGATGTTTCGACGACAACTGCAGTACCTGGTTAAGTGGAAGAGCTATGATGAACAAAGCTGGAACCGGCAGTTAACGTGGATGGGCTTCAAGCAATTGATGTTTTCCATGCGGAACAACCTGGCAAGCCCGGATCAACAGCTGCGTAGGAACTTAGCATGTGGGAGGGGAGCTACTGTCACGGTTGTGTCGAGTGAGGATCGAAGATGGAATAAGGATCAATGAAGGGGAAAGGGAATTCGAAGGAAAACAGGTTTTGATGAGAAGGAATCAGGTTTTGTTGGTTGCGTTGTAAATATGGCGTGATGGTTATGGCATAGGCCGCAGACTGAAAGGGTTGCGTACATACTTGGGTGGAGTTAGGATGTATTTTGGAACGAGTGAGCAAAGGTGACGACGGTCGCGTTAACTGTATATAAGGATGCTGGATTTGCGGAGGATAGGTCTGTTCTTCACTCGTTCTCTAGTCTACAAAACAATCAATTGCTTCGGCACCACCTTTGTTCACTTCTGTGATTCCGGATTTCGAGTCTCATGCTTGTTACGCAGTACCCGCGATCACTGCACCACCCCACCGCGTCTACGTTTTGTTTAGTTTTTATAACCCCTAGAACTCCGAGCCTTGAAACCCTTAACACCACCCACGCACAACAGGTTATGAGCCCTTGCGAGCATTTTGATTAAAGTAATTATCAAAAGTGATGGGAAAATAGTCGAGAAGTACATCGACAACCGCCAACGAAGTACTGTTGGAGGAGAGTCATGATTTGAGTGGAGGAAGTTTGGACATTCAAAGTAACGATGTGAGCCCACAACCTAACGATGCATATTGGTAAGTTCGACGGTGCCAACTATAACAAATGGTCCGAACAGGTGGATCTCCTGTTAGGGAGCAAACACGTCCTCGGAGTTGTTACAGGCGACCTGAAGAAACCAGAGGTTCTCGGAGACAATGCGACTTCCACAGAAAGACTGGCACATGCGACACTGACGGATTCTTTAATCGACAAGCATGGGACTGCTAGATCGACCCTCCTGCTGACCATGGAGAAGAGACTTCAACTCGAGTACATAAAAGTCAAGGATGCCAAGGAGTTATGGGAACAACTAGCGGTAGACTACAAGACGAAAGTATAGAGCTCGAAGTTTCGCATTCGAGAGAATTGTTACAGATAAAGTTAGAAATTGTGTAGACGTGAAGACTTACACACTCCGTATCGACAGGCTAGTTCAGGATTGGAACTTATGTGTTGACGCCGACGAGACAGAGGCGGCAGATGATGACACCAAGACTGCTGTGAAGAAGCGCAAGAAGGCAATGGTTAAGCCTGAAGGCGAGCACATTTTCTATCTCTCATACGGCATTCGTAGCAATGACGATTGGAAGATCTTCCTGGAGTTCATGGAGGATAAGGAAGCCGAAGACACAATGTGGCCTAGCGATATCATTACCAAGATGCAGGAGCATGAGGAAAAGCTCAAGCAGGAAAAGGGCCTTGGTCACGATACCCTACTCTTTGCAAAGAAAGGGAAGGGCAAAGACAAAGGCAAGGGCAATGGCAAGGATAAGAAAAGAAAGAGCAAGTCAGACAACCAGAAAGATAAAAAGCCTTCAGAATCCAGCGAAAATGATCTGTCACCATTGCCAAAATAAGGGGCATATTATCAGAGAGTGTCCAAGCAAGAAGTGTGGAGAGAAAGCCGCACCGAAGCCTGAAGGAAAAAAGGATACCGCAGTAGCCACGGTGACGACGACTGTTGGCAACTTTTCGATGGCTGCAGATTTGGATATGCCAATGTCAGCCTATGATTGGTACATCGACGGTGGCTGCACTTCGCATATATGTGGCTAACGATCGTACTTTTCCAAATATACAGCATATGCTTCGGGTAGCAAGCAAGTTAAGGGATTTAATGGAGTACGGTCAGATGTTGCTGGATATGGAGAAGTTATTTTGACCAGCCGCCTGCCAGATGGTCAATCGGAAACAATAGTCCAACAGCACGTTATGCACCAGCCTGGATCGTTCAACCTCATTTCACAGTCAACAATCATGGACAAAGATGTGAGAGTCGAGTCGGTTAATCACTACGGTCTGAACCTGTACAACCGACATGGGAAGTTGATTTCCACCGCTCCACAGGCTGGAGTTTGTTTGTTCTCGATCGTGTCATGGATTCGCAGGAGTCTAAGACTGTCACTGTCGATATCGCAGGAGCAGCAGTTGCGGAAGTTACCACGGAGAGTTGCATGGTCACGTTTAAGACAATTGGGCACCCGACGAAGTCAGCAGCCGCGCGGCGAATACTATGGCACAGACAACTGGCGCATGTTTGATTAAAAGCATTGGATATCACCCCAAAGGTGGTTGAAGGCATTGTTACACCTAACATAGTACCCTCGGAGCGGGGACACACACGATCACTCGCGACGGCATCGGCTGTCACTAGTCTCGGAGGCCAGAGCGAAGCTTCTCAAACTGCGAAGTTCTCGAACAGCGAAGCTTCTCGAACAGCGACGCTTCTCGACCAGCGACGCTTCTCGACCAGCGAAGTTTCTCTCTGGTGAACGAATCTAGAGTGCACCGCTCTGGCCAGAGCGAAGCAAGAATAGAGTCGCTCCGAAACTCTCCATGCAACGAAAGCTAGAGTATACATCGCTCCGAAACTCTCTACGCAACAAAAGCTAGAGAACGCACCGCTCCGAACAACGAAGCTAGAGAAAGCTAATCTCTACGCAACGAAAGCTAGAGAAAGCTACTCTCTACCCAACGAAAGCTAAAAGCATGCGCCGCGCCATACAACGAAGCTACTCTATCGAACGCAGCCTATTCGTCTGGAGGTTAATTAGATCGAAAGGATACCACCGGTCTGGAAGGCAGGAACCGTGGAGTTAATGCCATAAAGGATACCAGCGGTCCGAGTATAATCTATTGACGGTAAAGATACGGTGGGCCGGGAGATAGAGTTCTGCAGTAGTTGTCAAGTTAAGGGCATTGGCTCGAATGACCGGCGGTAGTTGCAAAAGTAGTTGAGGTACGGGAGTTCTAGAGTAAAGAGTGTAGATAGCAGTTAAGAGCGAGGAGGAAGGTATAAAGACCTTCGGTTTCTTCGAGGGTAGAAGGGCATCAGATCATCGATCACTTTCTCAGCGAGGAGAACAAGCCTTAACAATATACTCATTTGGAAAGCCATTCTTTTCGTTGTGAATCTTTTAGTTATTTCCACATCCTGAGCGAAGCTCCTAAACCGCCGCAATCGAAGCAAGTCCCGAACCGAGTACGGCTACTACTTTGACCGGTGAACCTGGGCGACGCTCCCGGTGTCACAGGCATGCCGCGCTCACAGGGAAGTGTGATTGCGACAGCTGAATTAAGGGTAAGAATGTGAGAAAACCCTTTACGCCCATTACAACGAGAGCATTGACGCCTCTCGAGCTTATCCATTCGGACATCTGCGGTCCAGTCGACACTGCAATTGGAGGAGGCCGGTTTATGCTTCTATTCATTGATGATTGCACAAGATGGACTACGTGCTACA
>WHVE01001137.1:0-28492 GCA_015178995.1 Trichophaea hybrida
GAGTATAATCAAGTTCGATAGTGATCGCTTGTCACTTGTCACGCTTGGATGCAATATGAATACCATATTTCGAGTATTTAACTCATCCTCAGGCACCCTTTCTTGAACCGCAGAAAAGAAAGTATATTGAATATCGAAACCCAATAAAAACTACCAAAGACTGCATTGGCAGATCCAAAAGAAATATAGATGTCTATACCAATATAAATCCAAAGAAATATGATTATTTGTACCCATATACAAAATCCAGAGGTGTCTGTACCTCGAAAAACATAGAAATGACTGCACTCCATTGTCCCAATGCAAATATGAATATCTGTATGCATTGATTCAAAATGCAGAGGTGTCTGTACCTCATAGAGCATTGGAATTACCACAATCCTGAGCCTTAATACCTATACTGATAGACTTAAACATCAGACAAAAGAAACTCATTTCCATCATCAATTTCCATACTGTCAGAACCATCCTCATAGAACACTCGGGAACTAGTGCTGCCGTTGGATTTGTAATTTGATTAGCCAGAATACTTGGCTTAATCTTTGAAGAAGAGGATAGGAACACTCATCGATTCTCCTTGGAACTGCAGTTCTCACACTCTTCACGCTCTGCTCCAGTTTTCAACAACGAATCCGGAATGCTTGTAGGGCTACACCATTGTCCGAATTGGTAAGCTTAGGACCCTTCCACTCCGTTCCAGGTTTCTTGGAGTCTGAACTCTTATCACCATCTTCATCAAACTTCTTCTTATTCTTCTTATCGTTGGGTTTGTGATCATTATGACTGTGTTTGTTCTGCTCTTGCAGGCGTCGATAATAAGCATGGCCAGCTTATTGAAACAGCAGTTTGTATTCTGCATTATCGTTTGGTGTAAGCTTTGAAAAGAATAGTTGATCCTTAATGTCTTCGTTGGGAACACTGTGCAAAGCTTCCTGCCATGCAATTCCTGATAAGCAGACTTGGTAGTTCAGGGCCTCCATCCTTACAATATAGTCCTGAATGTCTCCCTTGTACTGCAAGTCCTTTATCATTCGGAGGCATTCTTTTTTTCCTCCACATTGATGAATCATTCTTTCTGGTGTTGGTTGTGGGCAAGGTCATCTCCGGCACCGGAATCAGAAGAGCTAGAGCTGCTTGAGCTGGAGCTAGAAGACTTGGAGCCATCTGGATGTGGGTCTCCTCCTACGCCTCCTGTGCCATCTCCCTTGCCCTCAGGTGTAGGAGTCCTAGCTTCTCTGTTCCAGATTTTCCCGCCCAACCTGTCGGCATACTGAATACAGAACTGTTTGGCATCCAGTTGCATGTCTCCTTCCTTTGGGCCTATAACTGACCTAGCCAGGTTGCGTGCCAATTGCTTCATCCGTTCATTCGAGAGCTTGGTTCACAGAGCTCTGGTGAATTTTTTGAATCATCCTTTCAAAGTCCTCCTGTGCCTTCGGTACTGCAGCTTTTCTTTCCCTCTTATCGAGGAAATTAGAGAGGGTGTTCCAAGCCATTGCTGACTGCAGGATAGGTTTGGCAAGAGCCGCTTGTAGGTCTTTGTAGGCTTTGGTAGACTAGGCTTTGGTGGACAAGGCTTTGGTAGACTGGGCTTTCATTACAGCAAGAACTGCTTGGATGTTAGCTGCAAAGACTTTGAGATTAGATAATGATATCAGAACATTTTTCAAACTGCGCCATTTCCATGATTTCCACTTTCAGGCAGCTAGAATTGTATATCTCATTCCGTCTGGTGACTAGGCCATTGTAGGCTTGCGGCAGCTCAGGTAGTGTCATTTGGATTTCGAAATTTGTTTCCCTTTCCTTATTGCAAGATAGAATCGATGCATTCACTCTTCTGACCACCTTGTAGGCTTCTGCCATATGGGTATCAGATCTGTTTCCAATCCCCATAACATTACCAAAAAATGCCCAGCTAGAGATTTGACGAAGTAAGGAATTAGAAACCGAGGCTCAACCTCACACTGAAGCTGTTTCGATAGATTGTCGTCTGGAGTGTAATTTCTATTCCTCGATATCGAAGGCTGTGCAGTCCCTGGTGACAATTCGGAAGTTTCAAATGGCAACATCTTGTGCTGACTCCCCTACTTGTGTGATAGGTTTCGCAGTGTCCTCAAGCTGGATAAAATCTCAGCCACTTTGATAGTAGACATAGTCTTCATTACTATATCTGAAGATGTTAATGGATCACTCAAAACTGGACCTACTTTCACAGTTTGACATAGAATCTTCGGGGCATATGGTGTCTTCTTGAATGGATGGGATAACCAAGAGGTTTGTTTTTGAACGCGGATAGAGGATTGGAATGTGTGTCTTTGTGGTTGAGGTATGCCCAGAAGAAATCTTCTGGTTCTTGGGCTTCAAAGTAGATGTCAAGTCATGGGTATTGAGGAAGGTGTCCTCAAAAGTGTTTGAGGGAATTGGAATACAATCGAAAAGGATACTGATTCTGATGATAACCGCAAGAAGTCCACGGACATGGAATGGTATCAGGACTGCTTGATGGGTATCATAGTGGGTAGAAACAATTTCTTCCTCGGAAGCATTTCTTTGCTAACACTATAATAAATCACCGGGAGCATAATTCCTGGTTTACCTGGTCACTGTACTATCCGTACTTAATTCAGGACTACTTCGAAGGTAGATGAGGAGGTTTGTTGGTGATGTAGAAATCACTAACAGAATCTGAACGAAAAGAATATCTTTTCAATGCGCATATTGTGAAGGCTTGTGCTTCTTGCTGAGAAGGTTGATGTGTTGCTACCCTCAAAGAACCAAGGTCTTCATACCTTCGTCTTTGCTACTAACAAATACTTCTATGTACACTTGTCTCTAGAGCTCTTGCACCGTAACCAACTTCGAACCAATGCCCCCACATTTGCAACTACTATGGTTCTCCATCTCTCGATCCTCTATCGTCTTCATCGTCATTGGATTATAATCGGACCATCGGTATCCTCTATGACATTCAGCTCGCGGGCTTGTGCCTCCAGACCAGAGGTATCCTGTCGATCCAATGACCTCCAGATAAATAAATCTCGTTCAATAGAGAGCAGTATCGCTGTTCAGAGTCGGCATGTATTTTCATGCCTCTGGCAGTTGTCAGCTTTTGGGCTGGTGCCATTCCGCAGTTTGCCGGCTGTTCATTTGTTATTTGTGAGCATCAGCTTCTTGGCAGATACCATTCAGCTGTTTGTTGGCTGTCCGTTTGTCATTGGCAATTTGAAGCAGAATTGACTGTGGCCATGAACTAGCCTTCGATGCTTATCAATGGTGTGGATGTCCCATTGCTGGCCATCCGAAAAGATTGGCTGTGGTATCCGAGACGATTAATAGCCGATGAGATCTAATCAGGGAAATTGTGGGTAATCATCCATGATCGTGCTGCCAACTTGCTAGGTGTAACACGCTCGGCCTAGCTGGGCAGGTGAGTGAGAAAATGTCCAGTAGATAACTCTTCAAGTCTTCAGGGAGAATTGCAAAAGCTGCCAACACTCTTGGAGCTCTGGCCAAGTTCTTTCAAAATCTTGACAGTTTTGTGCTGTTTTTCACAAGATTTTGGTGCACCTGACCACTGACTTTTGGCCTTCCGAAAACTACTGGAAGAATGCTCGACAAATCTGAGATGGTGATATCGTCATCGCTCCTGTAATCCTCAGCACTCCAGCGTTTCTCGGCGCTCCTCAGACCCTCGAAACCTATGACATCTTGGGTGGTCTTCGGATGCTCGGCGCTCGTGAGAGGCTACAAATTGATGACCTCCCCGGGTCTCCTGAGATCCCTGGTACTCCGAAATTTCCATTTGCACAGGCCTTTAATGTGGGTGAAATCCTGATTCTATTGATATCTACAGTATATATAGAGTTGGATGAAAACAAGGGAGATGATGACTTTCAAGTGGGCTTGGAGCAAATTTAAAGACTGAGATTGATGCTGCCGAGCACGAGAAACTGTGAGAGAGATGGTCGCCGAAGATGGTTGTCGAAAGTCACGGCCTGACAGAATACATATAATTGGTATGTGATCTGGCTTGGAATATATTAACCTACGATCAGGAAGCCAAGTGGAGCACTTACGATAGGTTGATAGGAGCGGCCGCAGATATTGTGCTCCCATGGGCAGGAGTGACAGCCGCTGCAGCCAGATGCAGAAAGCGAAGGCCAGATGCAGAAAGCGAAGGCCAGATGGAGTGCAAGTGTGATTGGTGCAAGACCTGGCTTGAAAGATGTTATCCCACAATCGCAAAGCTGGGTGAAGGTCTTTACTTGGATACAACTGGAGTTTGTCTGCGAAGTCAGCTACAAATACACAGACCACCAGTATACTCGAGTGATTAATCAAGCAAGGACATATGACAGCTGGCTTATAATGTTAACTGACTGTTGACTGGGGATGGGCAGGGAAGGAGATTCACTTGGATAATGCTATATGTCACTAGAAGAAGAGAGAGAGAAGATGGATGAAAACATGGGAGCGGTAGAAAGACCAGAAACAGACAAAAGCTACGGGTGATTGGATTTGTATGCGAATAACTAGGTCTCGATCCGGTATATTTCACCCATCAACACCTATCATCTGCTTGGCAATCCGTATCTCCTAACCCAAACTCACAGGTACAATCCAAATCAGAGGTGCAATTTCGGCAAACCAAGCCTTATAAGGCTTGGCCCATGAACTATCAAACAGATTGGATGAGAATACAAATGCAACTTTCCAAATCGAGTGCTAGTTTCTCGCATACGAATCTGAACTGTCAGTGGGCTTTCGTCCATCTCTGTCTCTCTGCATCTTTCAAACTCCCATTCATCTTCTCTCTCTTTTCTTCCGATCCCCTCTCTCAACTTTATCCTGGATTTTCTGGAGTTAAGTTCCCCCTGAGCATCGCCAGTTATCAGGTGGTTAACATTATGATCCACCACTAGAGTCAACTCTGATTCATTCTTGCTCGATCGATCACATTTGCATATTGTGTGGTACCAGTCTCTGCAGCCAGCTTCAGAGACTGACTCCTCCCTAATCAATGTTAAGTTCTCCACTCAGATTACAATCATGTGATAATATCTTTCAAGCCACAGGTCTTACACCAATTACTCTCGCACTCCATCTGGCTCTCGCTCTGTGCAGCCGGCTTCAGCTGCTGACTGTCCTTCCTACGGGAGCACCGTACGTGCAGCCTTGCATCTCTGCCCAAATTAAGTACTCCACTCGGCTTTGTGATCATTTGTTGACATCCTTGAAGCCAGATCTGGCACCAATTACTCGCATTCTGTTTTCTCTCTCACAATTACTAATGCTTGCCAGCCTTGATTCCGCTGTATATCCGTCTCATCCATCTCGCGTTAAACTCGCTCTAAGCCTGCTGAGATACATTATATCCATCCCACTCGAATTCTACCAGAGAGCCATGTTGATCTCTCCATGCCTGCTATAGATCCATTTTGTCATCTCTTTCCAAGCCCACTGGTGATCTATCTTGTCATCTCTCTCCAAGCCCACTGGTGATTTGTCTCTTCATCCCTCTCCAAGTCCACTTGAGATCAATCTTGTCATCCTGCTCAAGATTCATCATATGTCCCAAGCCCGTCTTATCTCCCTCTTTGAATTCGTCCAAGTGTACATATGCTGTAGATAAATATCAATAGAAACTACAATTTCAAGCACCAATATCCCCGTACTAGTGCTACTCAAGCATGTTTGTGGTTGCGCTCGAGCACAATCTAGTCGTTCAAAATCTTCATGCAGCACTTCTGGAGGTTCAAGAACCTTACACTGGCACTCACAGAGGCTACAGAACCATATACCGGCGCTCCTGCAGATTCAAGAATGTAACACAGGCGCTCCCGGAAGCTCCTGACCCTTGCATTGGGGCTCCCAGAGACTCCAGAACCGTGCACCTGTGCTGCCGGTAGCTCCAGAACCTTACACTGGAGCTGCTGGAGGCTCCAAAACCTTGCACCGATGCTCCCGTAGGCTCCAAAAACTTACACAGGTGTAAAACTGGAAGGTTCGCCCCAGGTTTACCCGGTCAAAGAAGTGTCCGTACTTAATTCGGGACTGTTTCGAAGGTACATTAGCAGGTTAGCTCGGGATATGAAATCACCCAAAGATTCTGAACGAAAAGAATTGCTTTTCAATACGTATATTGTTAAGGCTTATTCTTCTCGCTCAGAAGGTTGATGCTTTTCTACCCTCCAAGAACCCAAGGTCTTTATACCTTCGTCTTCGCTTTCTAACAAATACTCCTATCTATGGTTTTCTCTAGAGCTCCAGCACCAGGACAACCTTCAAACCATCGCCCGTTCCTTCGCAACTACCGCAGCCCACTTTTCTCGATCCTCTATCGTCTTCATCATCATTGGATTATAATCAGACCATCGGTATCCTGTATGACATCAAGCTAGTGGGCTTGTGCCTCCGGACCGGTGGCATCCTTTC
Source organism: Trichophaea hybrida (assembly GCA_015178995.1). NCBI lineage: Eukaryota > Fungi > Ascomycota > Pezizomycetes > Pezizales > Pyronemataceae > Trichophaea > Trichophaea hybrida. The sequence continues at coordinate 6,436 of WHVE01001137.1, forward strand.
AAGCTGATGAACTCCAAACAAATTGGTCTTGTTCGATGGAGAGCACCTTCGCTGTTATGAGTCAGCACAAATTCTCAGGTCGTTTACTTCTGGCTGGCGCCATTCTGTTGCTCGGCGGCCGTCCGTTTTCTATCAGCAAGTGTCAGCTTCATGGCTGATGCCATTCAGCTGATTGTTGGCAGTCCATTTTTATCAGCGATTCGGAGCAGAAGCGACCTGGGCCATTAACTAGCCGTCGTCACTTATCGATGGTGTGGGTGTTCGTTTGCCGGCCATCCCAAAGGATTGGCTTTGGCATCTGGGATGAGTGATAGCCGATGACGTCTAATGAAGAAAATCGCAGGTGATTGTATGTGTCCCTGCTTTGAACTGGCTAGGTGTAACACTACCCCCTCTCTTCGAGAGTTCGTCTCTGACCGACCATACTCCATACTGATCTGCTCATCGTTGCCTTTGGCGAAACATGGTCCAGCACACAGAAGTGAATTATTCGAAATTCTCGATGTATTGAATCCGCACAGACCATTTTACTTCGACCTCTTGCTCTGGGACATGCAAGCACAATCGACCAATCAGTTTGCTTATGTCCAGATGAGACATATGGCAGCAAGCAGAATCGATCATTCGGGTTGCGTCCATCCAAGACACTTAGCTTTCTTTTCTTTCTTTGATTTGGAAAAATCTTGACCCTGGGTGCCCTTAAAACCGGATCCTTCGTCTGGTGTCTTGCTAGCCGTTAAAAACCCTTCGTGGGGAAAAGGTACTAGTTCAACTGTTCATTTAATCCCGTTATCTTTCTCAGCCAGGGGATTCTGTCTGAGATACCTCTTCAGCACTCTCTTGTGATCAAAGTTGTAATAAGGTTCCTCAGTCCAATCTGCTTCTTCCGGATATCCCTTCCACTTTACCAAATATAAAACTCATTTCCGTTTTTTGCTGTACTGGCTGCCCATGATCTCTTCAACTTCATAACCCATTTCATACTCGAAGCCATCTACATTGTAACCAAGCTCATTTGCATTGTGATCGAGCTCGGGTGTAGGTCTCGTACGGTTGGTGGCGAGTCGATGAGGCTCGATGAGTGATACATGCAATGGATTGTGAATACGCCATCGATTCGGTAACTCAAGCTCAATAACGGTTGGCGAGAGCACCTTCGAGACTTTGAACGGTCCATGAAGCTTTGCATCCAGTTTCCTAGATGGCCTTCTAGTGTTGAGGTTCTTCCGATTTAGCATAACTAAATCACCAACTGAATACTTCAGAGATTCCTTAGCACGCCAGTCATGGTACTTGCCCATTGTCTCCCATGCTTGCTCTGAGCCCTTACAGCAGAGTGCATGCACGCTGGTCATCTAGTGAACGTAGTTGGTAGATTCCGGATTCTTTGCGTCTGCTTCAATGGGCTAATTCATTCGAGCATCAAACCCAATGTTTGCAAAGAATAATGACATTCCCATAGCGGTGGTGAGAGAGTGATTCTAGGCATACTCTGCCTGTCACGGTTGTGTCGAGTGAGGATCGGGGGAGGAATATGGATCGATGATTGAGGTACAGGAATACGAAGGAAATCAGGTTTTGTTGGTTGGAATCAGGTTTTGTTGGAAAGAATCAGGTTTTGTTGGCTGGAATCAGGTTTTGTTGGAAAGAATCAGGTTTCGTTGGCTGGAATCAGATTTCGTCGGTTCCATTGTATATATGGCGTGATGGTTATGGCGTAGGCCGCAGGCTGAAAGGGTTGCGTACATAGTTGGGTACGGTTAGGATGTATTTCGGAACGAGTGAGCAAAGGTGATGACGGTCGCATTAACTGTATATATGGATGGTGGATTCGTGGAGGATAGGTTTGTTCTTCACTCGTTCTCTAGTCTACAAAACAATCAATAGCTTCGGCACCAACCTCTGTTCACTCCTGTGATTCCGGATTTCGAGTCTCTAAGTTTGTTACGCAGTTCCCGCGATCACTGTACCCTTCCGTTTGGTTTTTATAACCCCTAGGACTCTGAGCCTCGAATCCGTGACAGAAGAACGAGTCTACAATCGAATCTACCGGTTAGATTTTTGGTTTATGTGCCACTACTCTCACCAAACCGGTTGTTACTGTTGTCACAGACCTTGCAACTCCCTTTGTTCCGTGTTTAAATCAGTTGGAAACTTCGAAAATAAGCTCACAGTACACAGCTTTTGGAGACATTCCTGCATTGTGTGCCTGTGGAAACATCGACAAGAAGGATCCACACTGTTTTAAATGCCAACATACGACAACAACAAACCTCAACAATCCCGAATCAATTTCTTCGATCTAGCTGGTCGAACCATCAACTTTTTCGAACAAGAACCCCTGAACGCCTTTGATAGCATCGACGCTATCCTCAACAAATCTGAGGAACCTTCGGAAACATATTTCTGGGACGAACCACAAGCAGTATCCCCTTGGAATAGCTACTGGACAGAAGCAGCAAGAAACGGAGGAGGCCTCCAAATCGACGACGCAGTATTCAAAAACTTCTGGACCAAATATTACCGTCTTCACGTTGACTGCCAGAACGGCGAACCGTGCTACTGCGAACATAACTGCGGAGGAACGCATACAACAATCGGCAGAGCAGCAGAAGCTCAATCAACAAAGTCTGAATCTATGATCAAAGCAACACAGAAGGACATAGAAAGTCAAATCTCGTGGGCAGATTACAACGAACGAAAAGCAAACAAGGGAAATGGAGTTGACTGCGAGCTTCATTCGGCCCCTTCACCAACCCCGCTGATCATCGTAACGTCACCCAGCAAACACGAGGTGTTCTTCTGGTAGATGGTCAACCCATTTCTAGAAGCAGAAATCGAAGCGGCAGTTCAACAAATCCAAGACAACATAAAAAAGTCAGAGACTGTTTGACAGAACCCCGCCTCCTCACAGCCGCCTCTCTACATCCTCAGAAAGATGTCCGGAGAATCCTCGAGACCAACTTGCGACGTCACGTTGACTGGAGCTTTACAAATAGAATTGGAAAACGTGGCAGCAAAGAATACAGTAACCATGAACGAAATACAACTCAGGAATCACATCACGGACATCAACAAAGGGCTAACAGCACTGTGCCGACTACCGACAACCAGCAGATTGAACGAATTGCTCAAGGAACAACAATCTGTGATGAATACGGAAGCACGAATATCGGAGTTGTTGGCAGAAGGAAAACAAGTTGTCCAAGAATGGGATAACCTGAGGCAGGAGTTACTGCGCACGCAACAAGCAGCAACCGCCGAAACGACACCGCAGGCATGCAGCCATGGGGATCTGGAAGAAGAAGTCCGGATTCTGAAACAAACATTGGAGGAATCAAATCCAGACCTGGCGGAACTAAGGAAAGATCTGGAAGACCCCCAGGCTCAAATGGAGTTATTCAGGGACCTGGCGGAAGATAATCGATAGCAAGTAACCAGGATCCTGAAATTGACGCAAGGAAGAAGGAGAGAAACAGGGGAAAGGACGGACAGGGAACAACGTGAGGAAAAGGTAAATGACATTACCAGCTTCTCAGGAAAAGATACGAAGGAACTTCGAGGGTGGAAGGTGCAGTTGGCGTTAATTATGGCCGGAAAACCGAAGGCATTCAGCAACGAACAGCAGAAGCTGAGGTATGCAGTTGGATGTCTAAACGGAGTGGCTCTGGCACAGTTAATGCCACACTGTGACAAAATCTCAGGAGAAGTTAAGCTCAATACCCTGAAAGACCTAATTGACCTGCTGGACGTAGCATTCGGAGATCAAGACAGAGAAGCAACGGCAAAGAGAGAACTTGAGAAACTCAAGCAACGAGACCGCGAATTCTCCCAATGCTACACGGAATTTCAAAGATACGTAGTAGACACCAAGCGGAACCAGGATGAACAACAGGACGCATTACGAAAAGGATCATCCAACGAGCTCAATGATTCCATACAACATATCGAGGAGCCAGAAAGCATGAGCGAATTCGTCAAGATGGTGTCAAAAAGAGACTCGCAACTGAGAAGGAGAGCAGCGGAAAAGAAATCTGGAAGATGGGAGGGTTGCAAGAGGTCCGATTCAACGACCAACACCACATCCGCCACAGACATTGCACCAGCAGGATCAGTTCCAGGTTATCACGGCCCCGCTCCAATGGATCTTTTGGCAGTAAAAGGAAAGAAGATCACACCTGAGGAAAGGAAGAGACGAAGGGAAGGAGGATTATGTATGTACTGTGGGGATAGCAGACATTTCGCGGCATCGTGCCCAAGAAAGCTGAAAGCAGCATCAGGACAAACGGAAGTGACACCGTTTAGGAAGGCAGCGAATGAAGGGGATGAAGATTCAACAGCAGGAAAAGGAAAGGAAGTAGAATCGAGAAAAGTTTAGTCCAGTGCAATAAGGATGGCAATTGCGCTGGAAACGAATCTCCTTTGTCAGTCAATGCTAGTTTTGGTATTTCGCAGTTTTCTATATCAAGCGCAGAAATAAAAGAGTCTTCTATGGAAAGCAAACATCTCGTTGTGAAATGCTTGCTGAAAATAGAACACAAGATCATTGATACCCACGCTTTGATAGACTGCGGAGCTACTGGAATAGCATTCATTGACAAAGATTTTGTCCGCCATCATCAATTACAAGAACAAGAATTAAAAGAATCAAGAGAATTAGAAGTTATAGATGGAAGACCAATCGAATCAGGAACCATCATCACCATGGCTGAACTGGATTTAGGCATACGCGGACATCAGGAACAATTACCAGCATTCGTTGCGAAACTTGGACACTATCCAATCGTACTTGGATTACCATGGCTACAACTTCACGATGTTACAGTCAAATTCCAAAAGAAAAGAATAAAATTTGAAAGCGATTACTGCCAGAAGCATTGTCAACATCATTCGAGCGTATGGGTATGGGGAAATCATATGGAAACAACAGAATCCAATGGACCAAAACTGGACATATGTGCCATAGCAGCAGCTCCATTCATGAGACGGAATGAAACGGAGAAACTCAAGGTGTACGCAGTAACTTTATACGAAATCAACAAGGCCCTAGAAGTGAAGACCTTCAAGAAAAACTGCTGGAACAGTTGATTCCCAAGGAATATCATGAGTTTCTCCCCCTCTTTGATAAAGTAATCGCTGAAAGGCTACCACCACACAGACCATACGATCATAAGATCACACTCCAAGACGGATTCACCCCACCCTTTGGACCAATATACAGCCTGTCAAGAGAAGAACTTCAGGTCCTGAAAGAGTGGATTGAAAAGAATTGTCAAAGGGATTCATCAGATCGTCATCATCACCATGCGGGGCACCGGCGTTGTTCGCACCTAAACCGAATGGAGGCTTATGACTGTGCGTGGACTATCGAGGACTCAACGAAGGAACCATAAAAAATCGATATCCATATCGTTCATCCAGGAAACCTTGTTGAGATTGTCAAAAGCCAAGTGGTACACCAAACTGGATGTCCGAGATGCCTACAACATGATCCGAATAGCAGAAGGAGACGAATGGAAAACGGCGTTTCAGACTCGCTATGGCCTGTTCGAATCCCTCGTTATGCCTTTGGACTCACCAATGCACCAGCTAGCTTTCAGGAATTTATCAACGATACTCTTCGCCCCTTTCTGGACATCTTCTGTATGGCATTTCTGCACGACATCCTTATTTACAGTGACAATTTAAAGGAACATCAGGAACACGTCAGAGCAATAATGACGATGCTTAAGGAGGCCGGTCTGTATCTGAAAGCGGAAAAATGCGAGTTTCATCAACAGGAAGTGAAGTATCTGGGATTGATAGTTGGGGTAAATGGGATAAGAATGGACCCGGAAAAAGTAACAGCGGTGAAGGAGTGGGAAGCACCTGGCAAGCTCAAGGAAGTTCAAGCATTTTTAGGATTCGCAAACTTCTACCGAAGGTTTATAAGACATTATAGCAGGGTGGTCCAACCATTAACCAAACTTACAAAGATACTGGTATCTTTTCACTGGGGCCCTGATCAAAAGAGAGCATTTGCCGAATTAAAGGAAGCATTTACAACAGCACCAGTCCTAGCACACTTTGACTACGAAAAGGAAATTGTTTTGGAAACCGACGCATCGAGTTATGTATCCGCGGGAGTATTATCACAGTACGACGATCAGGGAATCCTCCATCCAGTGGCATTCTTTTCAAAGAAACATACACCTGCGGAAGAAAATTACAAATCTATGACAGGAGCTGGGAGCCATCGTAAAAGTCTGGAACAATGGAGACCAGGAATGTGAAGGGTCAGTACATCCTATCAGAATACTGACAGACCACAAGAATCTCGAATACTTCATGAATCAAGCTGCTCAATAGAAGGCAAACAAGATGGTCGGAATTCCTATCAAGATTCAAGTTCAAGATTATATACCGTCCAGGAAAACAGGGTCAGAAGCCCAATGCACTCACCAGAATGCCAGGAGACATTCCTCCGAAGGGGGGGCAGAAAAAACCCAACAAATCGTGCTGAAGACGGAAAATCTTGACCAAGAATACAGAAGGGATTGGTGGTAGCGTTTGCGGAAGTAGTCAGTCGAGAAGCAGATGAAGTTAGCTCAGAAGTGTTGTGGAATTGGATTCAAAAGGGTGTGCAAGGACTGCCCGTATGACAGCAGCGAAGGACTGTGTGCCAACGCCACGGAAATCATCAGGAAGAAACTTCGAAGAAACTTCAACTGATAAAGGATCATCACGATATACCGGCAGCAGGACATCCAGGATGAGCAAAAACCTTCGAACTCCTCAAAAGAAGTCATCAATGGCCAGGTATGAGGAAGGACGTGGACAGATACGTACGAAATTGCCACGTATGTCAACGCAGCAAAGCAACCCACCAGAAAATCCACGGATGGCTCAAACCACTGGAAATACCGCAACAACCGTGGAGGATCTGAGTATGGATTTCGTGGTGGACTACCAGAGAGCGAGGGGTACAACGCCATATGGGTAGTGGTCGATAGGTTGTCAAAAATGAAACATTAGTACCATGTCGGGACGATACAGACTGCAAGAAGCTGGGCGAGATGTTTATACGAGAGGTGTTCAAGTTACATGGCTTACCAGACACCATAGTATCAGACAGAGGACCCCAATTCGCGTCAGATTCTGGAGACATGTTGTGAAAGACTCGGAATCGAACGAAGGCTGTCAACCGCGTTTCATCCGCAGACAGATGGACAAACAGAACGAATGAACGCCATTATGGAACAGTACCTCAGGGCCTTCGTCAATTATCAACAGAACGACTGGACACAGTGGTTACCAATGGCAGAATTCGCATCGAACAATCACGCCTCGGAAACAACAGGATGCTCACCATTTTTGGCAATTACGGATTTCATCCAAGAATGACCTTTAGTCAACATCCGATTCAGAATGGAAACGATATCAGGGAAGTAAATGCAAACACCCTCTCCCAGAAAATGAACGATATCTTCCAACAGATGAAGGCTGAAATGACTCGAGCGCAAGATATCCAGGCGGAACAAGCGGACAAGCATCGACGAGAGGGAGTGCAGATGAAGGTTGGGGATCGAGTCTGGATGGACGCCAGGAAATTACAACACAACGACCCAGCAAGAACTTGACTGGAAACGCCTGGGACCTACAAGATTACGGAGGTCGTCAGTTCATGGGCCTACCGGTTACAGTTACCCAAGGATCTTCACATTCATCCAGTACAACCAATCTCCCGCTTGATCAAAGTATCGGAAGATCCTTGCCAGGGCAAATCGAATCCGCACCACCCGCAGTTATTGTGGACGGAGAAGAAGAATACGAAGTGGAACGCATCGACGACTCGAGGATGTTTCGACGACAACTGCAGTACTAGTCAAGTGGAAAGGCTATGATGAACAAAGCTGGGAACCGGCAATCAATGTGGACGGACTTCAAGCAATCGATGTATTCCACAAAGAACAACCTGGCAAACCGGATCAATAGCCTTGTAGGAACTCGGCCTGTGGAAGGGGGAGCTACTGTCACGGTTGTGTCGAGTGAGGATCGGGGAGGAATATGGATCGATGATTGAGATACAGGAATATGAGGAAATCAGGTTTTGTTGGTTGGAATCAGGTTTTGTTGGAAAGAATCAGGTTTTGTTGGCTGGAATCAGGTTTTGTGGTTGCGTTGTAAATATGGCGTGATGGTTATGGCGTAGGCCGGCTGAAAGGGTTGCGTACATAGTTGGGTGGAGTTAGGATGTATTTCGGAACGAGTGAGCAAAGGTGACGACGGTCGCGTTAACTGTATATAAGGATGTGGATTCGCGGAGGATAGGTTTGTTCTTCACTGTTCTCTAGTCTACAAAACAATCAATAGCTTCGGCACCAACCTCTGTTCACTTCTGTGATTCCGGATTTTGAGTCTCTAAGTTTGTTACGCAGTTCCCGCGATCACTGTACCCTTCCGTTTGGTTTTTATAACCCCTAGAACTCTGAGCCTTGAATCCCTGACAGTATCCAACAATTATTTCACATTAATCTCATACGCAGACACTCAATCACTCTTGACAATGTAAAACGTTGTCCTAGCAACTTGAAAGGTTGAAATACACCACTTGTAGCATTTTAAACACACTGCGACAAATTCATACAGTGCAACTTGACATGTATTATATATTGGTTTGCATATGAATCTTCGGTTCAACATGATCAAACATCGTACCACTTGAATGACAACTTGCATCTGCGAAACACTAATGATATATGATGGCGCTCTCCCAATTTCCTCCATGTTTCTTAAGCTTCACTCCTCATCTCACTGGCAATATCCACAATCGGTCAATTGCATTACGTGACCCCCCGCATAGACTAGTTATACCTTTAGCCCATTGGCTCAACAATATCAAAGGTTGTTTGGCGAACATCAGGTGCTATCCTTTTCATGCACATAGGTATAATCAATCCATCGCTGAGTATTGTGGGATCAATTCTTAAAGCTCTTTCGCCAACCCTACTCATCTATAACGTAAGTCAATCCCTCCCATGCCCATTAATAAAAATTAATCAATCACTAATCATCGTCAGACCTACTCATCTACAATGTAACTCAATCCTCCCATGCCCATTCATAAAAATAAATCCATCACTAATCAACATCAGACCAACTCCTCAAGTTTTCAGCTCAATGGTGTGCAAGCAGAAACTGTCACCGGCGAGCTACAAGGCAACAATGGAACTGAACGAACTAAGCTCTCGGTTTTTATGGAACCTACGTGCCCGCGTTGCATTCCTGACTATGTACTATGATGCCAAACTTGAAAGCCACGAAACTTGGCTCAGGCTCCAGCAGGAGATTATCCATTTGGATGTGGAGACTATGAAATATTTCAAACAATTTTTTCTGTTGTTTGGACAACGCGAAGCAACACTGAACGGATGTCGTTGGTGGCTAGCTTGGAGGACTTTCTGCAGGGATATCAGAGATAAATTCAGGACATCAAGGAATTCCACCGGCCTGTTATTGCCTGCTGCCCGCACCAGGAACTTGCCAGGCCCACACGATGCACCCCAACAAATCCCTTTGGGTATAAGGATTCCCGACTGCGACAACGAGGCTTAAACTACTGGCAATGCCCCAATGACCTCTGGAGTTTCACACACACCTCCTGTCCATGGTCCCACCAGTATTCGTTTCGGAATTCTCCACCCTGAGTGGGGCCCCAAAGTTGACAAATCCGGGATCCCAATTGACATCGGCATCGCTCGATTTGGGGTTGAGCATCAGCATTTGTATGACAACTTGGATTGGCATCAGGGAGTGAGATGGGGAGTCACGCATCATACTGACCAGACATTGAATTGCCTATGGTATACTATTCTCACAAGTTGCCCAACCAATCCAGCTGGTGTACCACAGGCGTTCTATGGGGCCCTTGCGAATCCTGTTGAAGAAATCGCACGTCCTAGCACCCAAGGCTCAGATGTGACTATCGCCGGATTCTCAGGAATCATGGCAGGGACAAGGGCAACAGGGTCCAACTCTGCAACTCGGGCCAACAATTCTTCTCGTTGTTGGCATAACTTCAAGCTTCTCTTATCGGCCCATATTTCCAGACTACAAGATGATGCAGCGGTCGCAGCCTGGCTGGATACAGAGACATATTCCCCCCCAGCCATGCTTGTGATTCATTGTGGTACGACTATTTCCGAAATTGGCACGGCTACTTGCGGAACCGACCCGCCCGCCCTGAACGGCTTGGATTACATCAATGCCACCCAATTCGCGCTTGAGAAAACAATGGCAGATGCCCCTGAATACCTTTCAAATGGTATGAATAATGATGACAAGGAGCCTCCAAAGTTCACAGTTCTCGCCACAATAAAAGGCTTCATTGATCGGGTTGCCAAAGCCTACTGAGCAGTAAGGCGACTTAAGAGGTTATCGAGGTGACTCGAATCAAAGGCAAATGGTCAACGGCCTCATCAATCTGCAGATAAGAATGCAAGGATTGGAAACCTCGTCTGTTTTCCACACGAAGCATGTTATCGCCCCTGAATGACATCTGAGCAGCATGCTGGGGGAAAGCGATGTTGATTCGACTGGGTCACTCCAACAACTCTTACAATCGGTATCGAGATGCCAATCATTTCCCCGAATATATTGGGCAGGATGGTGAATTCATGGAGTGGGTAGGCACTGTAGAATTGGACAAACATGAGGACGACAACTAGTGTTGGCAACGAACCTCCGGCGGTTCGTACAATCGACGAACCGATTCGGTTCGAGCGAAGCGAATCCTTGCCAAGACTTCCGCCTCAAACCCTACGATTTTCGCCCAAATTTTGAACAAAAATAAGTAAACGAGTTCTTGTCCGATCGGCTCGATTTTTGGTTTATCTTGTAGCTAACTTCGAGCGCTACAAGATAAACCAAAAATCAACATGATCAGACCAGAACTCGATTACTTATTTTCGTTCGAAAATCAAGGTTCGCGAACCGGTTCGTCACAAACCCTATAGTTCGACTCGAACCCCAGATCGAACCCGAATCGAATCCCTGCTTGGTTCGGTTCGACTCAAAACCAATCCGGTTCGTTGCCAACACTAACGACAACCCCAAATGTCGTTACAACAACTCCTTAAATTGTACGCTCGGTAGTCCTCCGCCCACCCAAACCCCTGAAAATCCTCCGTGCAGGCCAATTGCGGACCTGCCTCCGACTCCCGGGCGCTTTGAACACTGATGAATTTGATGATGCCCAGCAGCAGCTTAAAGATACGGGCAATGAAAGAGAAGTGGAGCATGATAAGGAGTCTGACAATGAGGAGCCTGAGGATAGAGGTAATGGGGGGAAAATTGATCCTGTTGGCAGGACAACTTTGGGAAATGGAACAGGGTTTGTTGTTTTTGGTCATGTTTTGGGTTCTGTTTTTGGTTATTGTCTCGTTTGGTCTTTTGGGATTCCTCGGTTGAGATTTTGTTTTGTTTTTGCGTTGCAGCTGGTTTCGTTCGGATAGCAGTCATATGACAGTGGGAAGATTTGGACGACTTTCATGGTTGGCAAGACAATTTTGGACGTTGTTGTGTTTGCGTCATAGTTCAGCTAGGAGAAATATGAAAGTGGGAAGGTTCAGGCGACTTGGCTGGTTGGCAAGACAATTATTGCCATTGTTGGATTGTGTTTTTTTCACTAGTATGTTACTGGAATGCAATTTTATAGGCTCAAACTCTGAGAGCACTCACACAAACTCAATCAGGCTGACAACAGTCAAAGTTGCTCAGACAATTTACAAAGTGGTCTAACCAAATATTCCAGTAGTAAATATTGACGGAAATTGGATATCAGGATAGTTAGACATGGTCGGAGACACTGCTCCTCTCGACATGAATATCATTGTTCGAACAACTTGTAAAATTGTTGAACCATCTCAGTTCATGGACATTGACCGATATGTTCACTTCAATGTCAAATAACCCTAGCCCATACTCATGATGTCTACCACCAGACCATCCTCCTGCACTGTTGCTTCAACATCACATACTAAGGCTCCAGAAATCTTTAAGGTGGGTTCCGCTCTATCCAAAAGTCGAAATTTCAGTAGACAGCGCAAGGCAGTGCCATATACTACTGATCACCAATCCAGTCGACATTCAAAACAGCCAACAGTAGGAAACAAAGGCCTGAATCGCTCGAGCAACCCAAAAAAACATTGCAGCAACTCCTCTATCAACCGACATACCTGCCGTCAATATTTGGGGCCTTCCGATCCCTGGTTCAACAACTCTCCAGCAACCTATCATGTTGCCAGTGCCACTGACACAACAACACTCATCAGCAGTACCGCTATCTCAAATGCGTTCATCGTCAATGATAGAGATGCTGTCCGGCCCATTACGCCAGAGAGCTGACAAACCAGACACATTGCCACGTCAACGTGTTACATTGTCATCACCTTCGCGCAAGGCAATCATCCAGAATCCTGAAGTCAACAAAACCTCTCACAGCGTAATGGCAATTACTGTCAATTTGCACTGGGCATTACTCAATCATTCAACACGGACAATTGAATCTCGTATTCTGCAGGGGAAATCATTCATGACCCATAAAGAAATAGCTTTGGTAATTGCCTTTACAACTGAGAGAATCGCCAGTACTAGGTAAAATCATTGCCAGGAAGTTAATGATTCATGGCAGGATGCGGTAGATGCATATGGTTTTAAGGTTTCGTGGTATGCACACAATGGGAAGGCCACCACATACGTACGTCATTTCGACAATTTTCTGCGTCGCTGACTCGACTCTACAAATAGATAACATTGTACCTCAACTCAGTCCGATCCTCAATAATTGGCAAAGCCAGGCCCATAGTCAGATCGCTTTACAACCTCGACAGTTGCTCCTGCGACGCTGACAATCTCTCGACCGTTTGTTATCTCCTGAAGGATGACTGATTCATTTCAATACTTGAGGATGGTGAGAAGTCATATGATGTGCGTTACCGGTATGTTTCCTGGCTATCAATATTCGCTATTAACACAACAATTCAGGACGTTGCTTCCCCATTCCATGCCCAGGAGTACATCATTTCCTTCATCTTTGTTTTTTTGAACGAACCCGGGAAAGGGCAGCGCTGGCCCAGGCCCAGTACAATTGGTTTCGTGAGACCGTCATGCCAACTCTCATAGTTCTGTCAGCAACTGCACTGCAATGCGCACTAGAAGAGTATGTAAAGACCAAGGGCAAGACTCTCAACAGACACATGAAGCCATTGCCACAGCTTTCATTCTCCCAGGAAAACGTCAATTGTCAGTTTAAGTCGTTCCGTCTACTACGTGTGTTGTACTGACAACTCAAGCATTATATGTCATGCATAAGGAGCGCTGGAATGACTTGCCAGGAAAGTATTGTGACCGAGTGAAGATGGGGATCAAGCATAAGTTAAGTCACCTGATCGTTGGCAAGCCAACTCGGCCGGTCACTCCTCCACCGCCAGTGTCTGCTCCCAACCTTGCAGCCATTAACTGTTTTCTCGAGGATGACACCGAGGTGGAGGAGGAGCCAATGTTCCAACATCTTGCTGAGATACCTTTTGCGAATGACTTTTGCGATATTGAAGATGGTTGGGACAAGGAACAACATTGTCTCGACGATGAACATGATGGTAACGACCAATTCCAAGATGGCTATCGATCCGATCAAATTCGTCACTCAGATTCCCATATTGAGTATCGTGAAATAACAGGGTAATGTCTGGATAATCGTGGGAGTCGGCTGCGCAATCGTCCAACAGTAGATGACTCGGATGACAATGGTGAGCAGCTTCCAGATGAAAACTGTCAGGTGAGGGAGCAGTTAGAGGTGGTGGAGGAGGTAGAGGGGGCGGAGGAGGGAGAGGAGGCAGAGGTGGCGGAGGACGGAGGTGAGGGGACAAATTGTGTGAATGGCTATAAGCAGGAATAGTAATACAATGTAGAAAATTGTTATGGCAACTCTTAGGGTTATTGTGTGGTATAGAGAGTGCAATTGAAGCATATATCATCCAAATCTGCTGTAACGACCATGTCAATTTTCAAGAATAACACTACAATTGGATGCGACGATACATAAGTTCACATACATCAAATGCAGCATTTGTTGGAAGTGGCTGACATAATGTGCGATATGTATTGAGCGACGTACAGTGTTGCCATGTCAATTGACCATGTTGTACGGTATATGACATAAAGATGAGAAATGGCAATGATGGCGGAGTGTGCATGGAGCAACGTACCAAGTTGTACACATATTCAAGCCGATTGAATAGTAGCTTACTAGTACACAGGCGACGTAATCCAATGTGTAATTATCTGCTCGATATCATTTTGCGATTGTCATCAACCTGCACAAATTGAATTAGTGTTGAAATGGCGTGTCCCTTAATTGGGAGGTCAATGTGACGAGTTGCCGCTGCAACCGCGACTGCATTTATAAGCACTATGCCGATGACATTCCGCTACCTAAGGCGCAGTTGCATTGGGAGCGTTTGGAGTGTTGGGTATCTATGTAGGCATTTAAGGCAAGTCGGATATTTTGCTGATGTTTATATGTGAGTGAGAATTTGCTCAATGTGAAGCTACAAATACTTACATGCTGTGTATACTCTTGATTGCTGCGAGAAGTAGTATTGGATATTTGGTGTGACGAGGATTCATTGTGAGAGTTCAGTACCTGAGTTTGATGTCCAATTTGGATGTGGACAAGGTCATTCCTCCTGCCGGTTCCTGGACTTGCAGGTTGATGTTGTCGAAATACCATTTTCATTGTCACCGTTGTTGTCATGATTATTGTCATTATCAAAGCTGGGAATCACTTGTGACTAAGCATTGTCACCGACAATTGTCAGAGTTAGATTACAAAGTCTGTTATATAGATAGATATTACCTTCCTTGGATTGTATGCACCCTAAGTGTTCTCTGATGGGATGGTTGTGACAATTGATCATCATCATTGTCGTGATCATCATTGTTGGGCAATGCTTGTGACTATGTCCATGTCAATGTCAAAGTCCATGTCATACCACATATCATAATTCAATATCATTATCCAAATGGAAATGAACATTTTCTTCCTCAGGTCACCAGACTCTGGAGCCATTGTCCGTTGCCATTCATCATTACAATCATCATCATAATCACTATCATCCAGTCGATGCTGGACCAGTGTGTTGGGGTGTGGGTCATTACACCACCTTGTGTTGCTCTGGGATATATCGCAATCACTATGCTTCCAGCAACTCAATTTCAAATGACTCAGGGCATTGCAGCTGCTGGCGGTTTTGGAAAACTTGGTACCTTTCATGCTTATCATCCTGTTTGTTGTGAGAATCAGGTATGTTGGATTGTAATATGGCTGAAAGTATTGGCTTTATATGTACCTGGAGATGATGGCTCATCACTGTTTATGGAGCATTTCTGCCTGTCTCACTGTGTTCAATCCACAATACCTTGAGACTCAAGTCAGTAATAGAATGTTTTGTCTGTGTCAGAGTGGGCAGTCCAAGTTAATATCAGTTAGACTGCCATGCCAGAGTTGAAACTAGAGTGTATATTGCGATATTGGGACTGCATGTTGCATTTATAGTTATACAATGTATGTGATCTGTTGCCAATATCAGAGTTGGCCATCAGAGTTCATGTCAGTTAGACCGCCATATCTGAGTTGATGTTAGACAGTATGTAGTAATATTGAGACCAGATGTCAGAGTTGAGGTTTGCCATTGTGCCCATGTCAGAGTTGGTCATTGGAGTCAATGATGGTTAGACTGCCATGTGGGACTTGATTTGTTGCCCATGTCATCAGAGTCAATATCAGATGGACTGCAATATCAGAGCTGAAGATTGACCATATGTCGTGATGTTGGGACCATATGTCAGTTGATGTTATACTATTGTGCCTGTATCAGTGTCAGCCATCAGAGTCCATATCAGCTAGACTGCCATGTCAGAAGCGATTTGCTTCCAGTGTCAGAATCAGCCATCAGTAAGGAAAAGAATATCCAGAAATGTTGCAATGATATCTCCAGCAATCTTCCCAATATCCACCTTGTCTTTCAGTCTGTTGCAGAAAAGTGTGGTGGTGCTCATCTCCTGCCCCTCAGCTCAACTATCAATGTCTTTCATTCCTCCCTTTTTCACAGTATCCAAGTTAGACCATATGTTGTGATGTTGGGACTGCTTGCCAGAGTTCAGTTTATGCGATATATGTGTTTATATCAGAGTCAGCTGTATGAGTCGATATTGATTAGACTGCCTGGTGGCTCTAATATTGTAACTCCCATGTTAGAGTTGATTTGTTTCTGGTGTCAGTCAGCCATCAGTAGGGACAAGTATAACCAGAATAATTGTTAAGGTATCTCCAGCAATCTTGTCAAGGTTTCAAGGCTCGGAGTTCTAGGGGTTATAAAAACCAATCAGGAGGATACAGTGATCGTGGGTACTGCGTGAAAAACTAGAGACTCGAAATCCGGAATCACAGAAGTGAACAGAGGTTGGTGCTGAAGCTATTGATTGTTTTGTAGACTAGAGAACGAGTGAAGAACAAACCTATCCTCCTCAAATCCAGCATCCATTATATACAGTTAACGCGACCATCGTCACCTTTGCTCACTCGTTCCAAAATACATCCTAACTCCACCCAACTATGTATGCAACCCTTTCAGTCGCGGCCTACGCCATAACCATCACGCCATATTTACAACGCAACCAATGAAACCTGATTCCAACCAACGAAACCTGATTCTTTCCACAAAACCTGATTCCAACCAAAAACCTGATTTCCTTCGTATTCCTGTATCCCAATCATCGATCCATATTCCTCCCTCGATCCTCACTCGACACAACCGTGACAGTAGCTCCCCCTTCCACATGCCGAGTTCCTACAAGGCTATTGATCCGGGTTTGCCAGGTTGTTCTTTGTGGAATACATCGATTGCTTGAAGTCCATCCATTGATTGCCGGTTCCCAGCTTTGTTCATCATAGCCTTTCCACTTGACTAGGTACTGCAGTTGTCGTCGAAACATCCTCGAATCGTCGATGCGTTCCACTTCGTATTCTTCTTCTCCGTCCACAATAACTGCAGGTGGTGCGGATTCGATTTGCCCTGGCAAGGGATCTTCCGATACTTTGATCAAGCGGGAGATTGGTTGTACTGGATGAATGTGAAGATCCTTGGGTAACTGTAACCGGTAGGCCCATGAACTGATAACCTCCGTAATCTTGTAGGGTCCCAGGCGTTTCCAGTCAAGTTTCTTGCTGGGTCGTTGTGTTGTAATGTTCCTGGCGTCCATCCAGACTCGATCCCCAACCTTCATCTGCACTCCCTCCCGTCGATGCTTGTCCGCTTGTTCGCCTGAATATCTTGCGCTCGAGTCATTTCAGCCTTCATCTGTTGGAAGATATCGTTCATTTTCTGGGAGAGTGTTTGCGTTTACTTCCCTGATATCGTTTCCATTCTGAATCGGATGTTGACTAAAGGTCATTCTTGGGTGAAATCCGTAATTGCCAAAGAATGGTGAGCATCCTGTTGTTTCCGAGGCGTGATTGTTCGATGCGAATTCTGCCATTGGTAGCCACTGTGTCCAGTCGTTCTGTTGATAATTGACGAAGGCCCTGAGGTACTGTTCCATAATGGCGTTCATTCGTTCTGTTTGTCCATCTGTCTGCGGATGAAACGCGGTTGACAGCCTTCGTTCGATTCCGAGTCTTTCACAAACATGTCTCCAGAACTCTGACGCGAATTGGGGTCCTCTGTCCGATACTATGGTGTCTGGTAAGCCATGTAACTTGAACACCTCTCGTATAAACATCTCGCCCAGCTTCTTGCCGTCTGTATCGTCCCGACATGGTACTAAATGTTTCATTTTTGACAACCTATCAACCACTACCCATATGGCGTTGTACCCCTCGCTCTCCGGTAGTCCCACCACGAAATCCATACTCAGATCCTTCCATGGTTGTTGCGGTATTTCCAGTGGTTTGAGCCATCCGTGGATTTTCTGGTGGATTGCTTTGCTGCGTTGACATACGTGGCATTTCGTACGTATCTGTCCACGTCCTTCCTCATACCTGGCCATTGATGACTTCTTTTGAGGAGTTCGAAGGTTTTTGCTCGTCCTGGATGTCCTGCTGCCGGTGTATCGTGATGATCCTTTATCAGTTGAAGTTTCTTCGAAGTTTCTTCGCTGATAATTTCCGTGGCGTTGGCACACAGTCCTTCGCTGCTGTCATACGGGCAGTCCTTGCACACCCTTTGAATCCAATTCCACAACTCTTCTGAGCTAACTTCATCTGCTTCTCGACTGACTACTTCCGCAAATGCTACCACCAATCCCTTCTGTATTCTTTGGTCAAGATTTTCCGTCTTCAGCACGATTTGTTGGGTTTTTTCTGCCCCCCCTTCGGAGGAATGTCTCCTGGCATTCTGGTGAGTGCATCGGGCTTCTGACCCTGTTTTCCTGGACGGTATATGATCTTGAACTTGAATCTTGATAGGAATTCCGACCATCTTGTTTGCCTTCTATTGAGTAGCTTTGACGTCATGAAGTATTCGAGATTCTTGTGGTCTGTCAGTATTTTAATAGGATGTACTGACCCTTCGCATTCCGGTCTCCATTGTTCCAGACTTTTAACGATGGCTCCCAGCTCTTGATCATAGATTTCGTAATTTTCTTCCGCTGGTGTATGTTTCTTGAAAAGAATGCCACTGGATGGAGGATTCCCTGATCGTCGTACTGTGATAATACTCCGCGGATACATAACTCGATGCGTCGGTTTCCAGGACGATTTCCTTTTCGTAGTCGAAGTGTGCTAGGACTGGTGCTGTTGTAAATGCTTCCTTCAATTCGGCAAATGCTCTCTTTTGATCAGGGCCCCAGTGAAAGGTACCAGTTTTTCGTAAGTTTGGTTAATGGTTGGACCACCCTGCTATAGTTTCTTATAAACCTTCGGTAGAAGTTTGCGAATCCTAAAAACGCTTGAACTTCCTTGAGCTTGCCAGGTGCTTCCCACTCCTTCACCGCTGTTACTTTTTCCGGGTCCATTCTAATCCCATTTACCCCAACTATCAATCCCAGATACTTCACTTCCTGTTGATGAAACTCGCATTTTTCCGCTTTCAGATACAGACCGGCCTCCTTAAGCGTCGTCATTATTGCTCTGACGTGTTCCTTATGTTCCTTTAAATTGTCACTGTAAATAAGGATGTCGTCCAGGAATGCCGTACAGAGATGTCCAGAAAGGGGCGAAGAGTATCGTTGATAAATTCCTGAAAGCTAGCTGGTGCATTGGTGAGTCCAAAGGGCATAACGAGGGATTCGAACAGGCCATAACGAGTCCTAAACGCCGTTTTCCATTCGTCTCCTTCTGCTATTCGAATCATGTTGTAGGCGTCTCGGACATCCAGTTTGGTGTACCACTTGGCTTTTGACAATCTCAACAAGGTTTCCTGGATTAACGGTAACGGATATCGATTTTTATGGTTCCTTCGTTGAGTCCTCGGTAGTCCACGCAGTCGTAAGCCTCCATTCGGTTTAGGTGCGAACAACACCGGTGCCCGCATGGTGATGATGACGATCTGATGAATCCCTTTGACAAGTTCTTTTCAATCCACTCTTTTAGGACCTGAAGTTCTTCTCTTGACAGGCTGTATATTGGTCCAAAGGGTGGGGTGAATCCGTCTTGGAGTGTGATCTTATGATCGTATGGTCTGTGTGGTGGTAGCCTTTCAGCGATTACTTTATCAAAGAGGGGGAGAAACTCATGATATTCCTTGGGAATTAACTGTTCCAGCGGTTTTTCTTGAAGGTCCTTCACTTCTAGGGCCTTGTTGATTTCATATAAAGTTACCGCGTACACCTTGAGTTTCTCCTTTTTATTCCGTCTCATAAATGGAGCTGCTGCTATGGCACATATGTCCAGTTTTGGTCCATCGGATTCCGTTGTTTCCATATGATTTCCCCATACCCATACGCTCGAATGATGTTGACAGTGCTTCTGGCAGTAATCGCTTTCGAATCCTATTCTTTTCTTTTGGAATTTGACTGTAACATCGTGAAGTTGTAGCCATGGTAATCCAAGTACGATTGGATAGTGTCCAAGTTTCGTAACGAATGCTGGTAACTGTTCCTGATGTCCGCGTATGCCTAAGTTCAGTTTAGCCATAGTGGTGATGGTTCCTGATTCGATGGGTCTTCCATCTATAACTTCTAATTCTCTTGATTCTTTTAATTCTTGTTCTTGTAATTGTGATGGCGGACGAAATCTTTGTCAATAAATGCTATTCCAGTAGCTCCGCAGTCTATCAAAGCGTGGGTATCAATGATCTTGTCTTCTATTTTCAGCGAGCATTTCACAACGAGATGTTTGCTTTCCATAGAAGACTCTTTTATTTCTGCGCTTGATATAGAAAACTGCGAAATACCAAAACTAGCATTGACTGACAAAGGAGATTCGTTTCCAGCGCAATTGCCATCCTTATTGCACTGGACTAAACTTTTCCCGATTCCACTTCCTTTCCTTTTCCTGTTGTCGAATCTGCATCCCTTCATTTGCTGCCTTCTTAAAGGTGATACTTCCGTTGTCCTGATGCTGCCTTCAGCTTCCTTGGGCACGATGCCGCGAAATGTCTGCTATCCCCACAGTACATACATAATCCTCCTTCCCTTCGTCTCTCTTCCTTTCCTCAGGTGTGATTTCTTTCCTTTCACTGCCGAAAGTCCATTGGAGCGGGACCGTGATAACCTGGAACTGATCCTGCTGGTGCAGCGTCTGGGGCGGATGTGGTGTTGGTCGTTGAATCGGACCTTTTGTAACCCTCCCATTTCCCAGATTTCTTTTCCGCGCTCTCCTTCTCAGTTGCGAGTCTCTTTTTGACACCATCTTGACGAATTCGATCATGCTTTCTGGCTCCTCGATATGTTGTATGGAGTCTTTGAGCTCGTTGGATAATCCCTTTCGTAATGCGTCCAGTTGTGCATCTTCGTTCCACTTGGTGTCTACTACGTATCTTTGAAATTCCGCGTAGTACTGGGAGAATTCGCGGTCTCGTTGCCTGAGTTTCTCGAGTTCCCTCTTTGCCGTTGCTGCTCTGTCTTGATCTCCGAATGCTACATCCAGCAGGTCAACTAGGTCTTTCAGGGTATTGAGCTTGACTTCCCCTGAGATTTCGTCACAGTGTGGCATTAACTGTGCCAGAGCCACTCCTTTAGACATCCAACTGCATACCTCAGCTTCTTCTGTTCGTTGTTGAATGCCTTTCGGTTTTCCGGCTATCTTCAATGCCAGCTGCACCTTCCACCCTCGAAGTTCCTTCCTATCTTCTCCTGAAAAGCTGATGTGATTTACCTTCTCTTCTCGCTCTTCCCCTTCTGTTCACTCTTGATTCTCCCCCTCTTCCTCTGTTAACTTCAGAATCCTGGTTACCTGTTGTCGATTTTCTTCTGCCAGGTCCCTAAACTTCTCCATTTGAGCTTGAGCATCTTCCAGATCTTGTTTCAATTCCGCCAGGTCTGGATTTGCTTCCTCCAATGCTTGTTTTAGGATCCGGATTTCTTCAACCAGGTCCCCATGACTGCATGTTTGCGGTGTTTCTGTTGTTGCCGCTGTTTGTTGAGTAAGCAGTAGTTCCTGCTTCAGATTGTCCCTTTCCTGGACGACTTTTTCTCCTTCTGCCAACAATTCCGATATTCGTACTTCCGCATTCTTCACAGATTGCTGTTCCTTGAGCAATTCGTTCAGTCTGGCTGGTCGTTGGTAGTTGGCTTATTGCTTTCAGCCCTTTGTTGATGTCCCGATGTGCTCCCTGAGCTGTACTTCACTCATGGCTTCTATGTTTTTTGTTGCCACATTTCCAGCTCCGTCTGTAAGGCTCCAGTCAACGTGACATTCGCGAGTATCGAGGATTCTCCGGACATCTTTCTGATGATGTAGAGGCGGCTGTGAGAGGCGGGATTCTGTCAAACAGTCTCTGACTTCGTTTATGTTGTTTTGGATTTGTTGGACTGCCGCTTTGATTTCTGCTTCTAGAAATGGATTGACCATCTACCA
>WHVE01001138.1:0-28464 GCA_015178995.1 Trichophaea hybrida
TCTTGACTATGATGTTGAGAGGCTGCGGTGAGGAGATTGATTGCAGTAAAACGGGAACAAGGTCTTTGATCCATGTGCTCTTTCACTTGGTTGATGTTACTCTGAATCTGTTGAACTGTTGCTTTGACTTCTGCTTCCAAAAATGGGTTGACCATTTACCAGAAGAACACTTCGTGTTTACTGGGTGTTGTTACAATGATCAGTGGTGTTGGTAAAGGAGCTGGATGTAACTCTCGATCTACTCCCTTTCCTTTGTTTGCCTTTCGCTCATTGTAATCTTCCCACGCGATTTGATTTTCTTCGTCCTTCGGTGTTGCTTTGATCATGGTTTCTATTTCTGTGCTTTGAGCGTCTGCTGTTCTTCCGATTGTTGTATGGGTGCCGCTGCAGTTATGTTCACAGTAACAAACTTCCTCGTCCTGGCAATTGACGTGGAGACCATGGTATTTAGTCCAAAAGTTTTCAAATACTGGATCGTCGATTTGGAGTCCTCCTCCGTTTCTTGTGGCTTCTGTCCAGTAGCTATTCCAAGGAGATACCGCTTGTGGTTCTTTCCAAAAATATTCTTCAAGGGGTTCTGTGGTTTCGAAGATGATAGTGTCGATACTATTGAAGATGTTCAATGGTTCTTGTTCAAATAGGTTGGTTGTTTGACCAGCTAGGTCGAAGAAATTGATTCGGGATTGTTGGGGTTTGTTGATGTCGTATGCTGGTATTCAAAACAGCGTGGATCCTTCACGTCAATGTTTCCACAGGCACACAACGCAGGAGTGTCTCCAAAAGCTGAGTACTGTGAGTCTGTTTTCGAAGTTTCCAACTGATTTAAACACAGAGCACAAGGGGTCGCAAGGTCTGTGGCAAAAGTATCAACCACTTTGATGATGATAACGGCATATATATAATGAATTATAACCAGTAGAATCGATTGTGGACTCGTTCTTCTGTCAAGGTTTCAAGGCTCGGAGTTCTCGGGGTTATATAAACCCAACTAAAGCTGCAGTGATCGCAGGTACTACGTAACAGGCAAGAGACTCAAATTCCGGAATCACAGGAGTGAACAAAGGTTGATGCCGAAGCTATTGATTGTTTTGTAGACTAGAGAACGAGTGAAGAACAAACCTATCCTGCGCATATCCAGCGCCCTTATATACAACCAACGCGACCGTCGTCACCTTTACTCACTCCTTCCGAAATACATCCAAACCATACCCAACTATGTACGCAACCCTTTCAAACCATAAACCACAATATAACCATTACACCATATTTACAACGCAACCGTCGAAACCTGATTCCTTCACTCACACTTGATTTCTTACATCGAGACTTGTTTCCTTTCCTTCAAAACCTCATTACTTCCATCGAAACGTGTTTCTCTTCGTATTCCCCTATCCCCTTCATCGATCCATACTCTTCCTCTGATCATCACTCGACACAACCGTGACACCAAGTGTGACAGAAGAGGAAGCTAAAGCGATTCGATTGGGCTGTAGACTAGAGAACAAGTGAAGAAAAAAACATATCCTCCACCAAATACCTGACTTAGATATAGTGATTTCACTCATTCCATAATACATCTGAACTCGTGCCATCTTTGTTCACCTTTGCTCACAATTTCCACTGCCTCTATTGAACTTGATTCATGTTATTTGAAACCTGCTTCTGCCTAGTTAAAACCTGAATTTTTCAACTCCAAATCTGATTTCGCTCGTATGATGCATAACTCCATTTGTCCTTACTGATCATCCCTTCAATATCATTCCAAACTCAGCACAACCATGCCAGAAGTTCCCCATCTCCTCGGCTAGGTGTCAACATGGACTATGATCATGGCTTCATAGATTATTTCACATCAAACTGATGTATAGCCCTGAGTCTGTCTATATCCGCTGCGGATTCTGAACTACATTTATTATAACTTCTCTGCTCCACAAGCTACTGTAATGGTCTTCGAGACAGCCTTGAATCATCTACCTACTTGACTTCATAATTCTTTTGCCTCTCCACTATTGGCAGTGGTAGCAGATTGTGCATTTGATATAGGAAATGATTGTGAGTAGCTTTCTGCAACTGAGATATCAGTTGCACATTGTGGATGTATAGCTGGTTTGGTCATTTGAATCCATAGGTCAAGGGACTGATAACCTTGGTGATTATATACAGTCCGGAATATTTCCTGTCAAGTTTTTTGCTTGGTTGAGTTATCGATATATTTTGTGCATCCAGCTATACTTAGTCACCAACTTTCAATGGTGTACTGACCCTTCAGAACTTGTTAGCCAGTTCAAACTGTGCAGCATAGGCTCTGTTCATTTTGGCTGTGAGTTTGCTGAAAATTTGTTCCAGCTATTGGGCCATCTTCTGGGGTATTACTTTGTGAATATCATTAGAGTCCTGTATTAGGTTTTGGCCAAAGGTCATTTGTGGATAAAAGGCATAGTTACCAAAATACTTAGAGCAATTGGTTGTCTTCAAGGTATGATGATTTGTTGCAAATTCCATCAATAGTAGCCACCAAATCCAATCATTCAGTTAATATTCAATATATTTCCAATGATACTATATCATTACCCCATTGATTGTTTCATTCTGGCAAACAGTCAGATGATACAATGCAGATAACAATGTTCATTCCATTCACTGTCTCTTGAAAATTTGTATCATGAACTCTGAAGTGAATTGTGGCCATAGATCCGACACTATTGTATCAGGCAGTCTGCACTGTCTGTGTACTTTCTGTATGTATATTTTCCCAAACTTATTTCTATGGACTTTTTCAATATAAGGAACCACGTGTCATATCTTGATTTGGTGATCGACCACAATCTATGCTGCATTAAAGTCTTAATACTTTCGTTTTCAAGTATATAGTCCATGCTGAAGTCCTGCCATGGTTGCCCCAGTATTTCCAATGATTGTAGTAAGCTAGAAACCTTTCCATGGGTTGCTTTACTTTTTTGACATATGTGGCAATTGTATACATAGTGATCCATATCTTTTCTGATCTGGTTCAAGGAATGGTATAAGCTCAGCAGGTGGTAGGATTTTGCTCATCCTGGATGTCCCATAACCGGATAATCATAGTATTCCTGAATCCACTGAGCTCATCTTTGTCCAAGGATTGGATTTTCATTTCAGAAATTGCTGATTGTCGTTATTTATACGTACATAGCCATTTACTGCTGTTGTATATATATTCAAGACATACATTTCTCACCCAATTGCATTGCTCTTTGGAACTTACAGAGCCATTATCAAAGTTGACTGTTGCTGCAAAGGCTAGTATTAGCCCTTTGTATACATTCCTGTTGAGGTTTTCTGTATTTAGCATAATATTATGGCTTTTTTCTGTGCCCTACTTGGAAGGAATGTTTTCTGGCATTCTAGTAAGTATTTCAGGCTTTGGTTTTTGTTTTCCTGAGTGATGAAAGATTTTGAACTTGAAGTGAAAGCAAATTCCAACCACCATGTCTGCCTTCCATTTAACAGTTTTGATATCATGATATATTTCAAGTTCTTGTAATCTGCAGGAATGTCAATTGGGCTTGCTGAAGATTTATGTTTGGGTCACTATTGTTCCTGCCTTTCATCTGGCATGCCTGATACCTGGTGATAAATTGTGAAATTGTCATTCGTAGGTGGATATTGTATGAAAAAGACAGCCACTTGATGTATTACTCCATCATCTCAGAATAGGATACAAACCTTGTGGATACATCCCTTGAAGTGTCAGTTTCTAGAACTATTATTTTTTCATGATCAAATTTGGCCAGATCGGATGCCATTTCAAAATCTGTCTGGAGTCATTCAAATGTCATTTTTTGATCTGGCCCACAGCAGAAAGATACTAGCTGTTTATGAGTTTGGTTAGTGATTGTACTAGTGTGGTATAGTTTTGTAGGAACCATCAGTAAAAATTGATAAAGTCCAAGATGGCTTGGACTTCCTTATATTCCTCCAGTGTTTCCAAGTTCTCAAAACTGTAAACTTTCTTCCATTCTATTCTGATTCCATTTACTCCAACAATTCACCCTTGGTATTTGACTTTTTTCATCTGGAACTTGCATTTTTCTGCATGTAGTAGAGGCCAGTAACCTTCAATGATGTTATTACAGCTCAGACTTGTTCCTTGTGTTCTTTCAGGTTGTCACTGTAGATGCGGATATTATCAAGAACAGCTGTCCAAAAGATATCCAAGAATTGTCATACAATATTATTAATAAATTCTTGGAATGACAGTTGTATTTTGGCAAATCTGAAGGGCCTGACCAGCAATTCAAAAAGTCCATAGTGGGTCCTGAAAGCCATTTTGGAGTTATTCTTTTCATCAACTCTAATCACATTGGATGCTGTGCAGATATCTAACTTGGTAGCATAGTGGGCCTTTGAGAGTCTTGCCAAGGTCTTTTGAATTGATAGCAAGGGGTACCAGTATTTCATCATTCCTTCATTGAGGCAATGGTAATTGACATTCAGTCCTATACGTTCATGTGGCATGGGAGCAATACGTACTGGAGGACTGCCAGGTGATAAAAATCACTGGATGAATCTGTTTGACAAGTTCATTTCCATCCATTTGTTTTACACTTATTGCTATTCCTGAGATATATTGTACATAGGTTCAAAAGGTGAAGTGAATCCCTCTTGTATCATTATTTTACAATTGTAGAATTGAAGTAGTAATAATGTTTCCATTACTACCTTGTGGATCAGCTGGAGAAACTTGTGAAATTTGTTGGGAATAACTTGTTCCAAGGGTTTTTCCTGTGGTTACTTCAATCCCAGTGCCTTGTTGATTTCATACAGCAAGATAGTATCAACTTTAAGTTTTCCTTTGCATATTTTTTACATAAAAGATATTGATACCACTGTACAGATATCCAACTTAGCTTTATTCAGATTGGCAATTATTTTCATATGATTGTTTCACCCCTATACAGTTGAGTCATGTTGGCAATGTTGATGACAGTAACTGATTTTGAAACTAATTCTTTGTCCCTGGAATGTGATTGTATCATTATGAAGTTGTAACCATGGTAATTCTATTATATTCGGATAATGTAATAATATTGTAACAAATGATGATAGCTGTTGCTGATGTGATCGTATTGCTAAGTTTAATTTGGTCACAGTTGTGATTGTTCCTGATTCGATGGGGCTTCCATAAATAACCTCCGACTTTCTTCATTTTTGTAATTCCTTTTGTTTTAACAGATGACACTGAACAAAATCATTATACAAAAATACTATGTCCATGACTCCACAGTCAATTGAAGGATGTATATTGATTAACCTGTCTCCGATTTTCAACAAATATTTTACAACAAAATACTAACATTCCATTAAAGACTTCTTGATTTCTGAAATACTAACTGAATCTTTGAAATCCCAAAGTGATATTTTACAACTGTAGACAAAGAAAATTTGTGCCCAGTTCAATATCTATTCTTATTGCACTGTATTATACTGTTCCCAACTCCACTCCCTGCTTCTTCTCCTTCCCCTGATTCTCTTTGAACGGACTGACCTTCACTGTCCATAAAGCTGCTTTCAATTTCATAGGTTCAATACTGTGAAATTCTTGCAATCCGCGCAGTATATTCAAAGACCTCCAACCATTGTTCTTGTTTTTGCTTTTGGGGTGATTGGCATGCCGGTGATGGCCAAAAGATCCATCATAGTAGAACTGTAATATCCTGCAACATTACCTGCCAGGGTTATTTCTGCAGTAGATGTTGAGTTTCTTGGCATCTCATGGTTCTATGGCCCTGCTGTCCACCTTCTACATGTTCTATTGGGTACACGGATATGGATCTGTGAATAACTGTTGGAACAGAGGTTGGCAAATTCAGTTAGAGTTTCTGGAATTTCCCAATATTGTAATTAATCCTTTTGTATATTGGGCAAGCCTGGTTTCACAACTTCCAGCAGAGCCACTTTGTTCCAATTGTCATCTGGCATTAATCATTGGAATTGCACATAATACTGAGACCATTCTTCGTCTGTCTGTGAAAGTTTAAGAAGTTCTCTACTAGTGGTGGCCCATATATCATGGCGCCCAAAGGCCAAATTTAACTGTTCGAAAAGTTTTCCAGTGATGTCAGCATGAGTTTACAAGTCTTTCTGTTGATGTATAGCCGCATTGGGTTCAAGACTTTGTCTGTCAATGGATTAGCAGGGTACCACATATTGGACTGCTGATTGAGGAATTAAGTTGGTTTATCTACAATGTTTATTGCCAATTGTACTATTTATTCTTGAATTGCTCTGCTCCCTGTTTCCTATAATCTGAGGATGTTACTGCCTTTGTATGTCCCACTTCCACCATTGCCACCATTTCTTGCTAATGCTATTACTCTCTTGACTTGATCTTACTATTGATTTCTTTCTTCCCTCACTGGTTTCAACTGTACTTGTATGTCTTCAAGTTCCTAATTTGTTTCGTCCATATCCACTGCTACCCTGTTTTCCAGCTGTCATTCAATGTCAGTGATTTTGGCTAGAAAGTCTCCCTGTATACACCTAGGTACTTGTACATCCAAGTCCCTGACCTTTTGTTGTATTCATGATAATTTCTTTTCCATATTTGCTTTTTTTTCAACAAAAGCTTTTCTTTTTCTTATAAGTATGGTAATCTTGCCTTGGAATTCTTCAATTGTTGATGCTTGGGAGGTAATTTGTATATGTAGCTGGTTTATTGGATTTTCAAATTGGGAGGAAGGTATACCCAGTATCTGTTCTATTGTATTCTTCATTAAGTTTGCCACTTCCAGAGCCGGTACTGGGTGCAAGGTGGTGAAATCCACCAGTACTCATCTTGCCATCACTTCTTGGCTTGTATTGGTGAGCTATATATGGTATATATTTGTAGTGTAGAACTGTCTTCCATTATTGAAGTTTTCAAATGGTGATTGATGTACATAGCAGTTGATATCAAATGCTAAACCTCTTATTCAATGCAATTTATCGACAGCATTGTTACAGATATATTCCCACACTCCATTGATTCTGATATAAATCCAAGTATTGCTGGTAGAGAAGATATTGTACCAGATATACCTCTTCGAATCCCAGTATTTTCAGTATCCAATGGAAGAGGTTTTCTAATCACTCTGATAATATATATATTCTGGTAAATTGAGCATGAACAGTATATGTTGATTTTGAATAATTTCGATATTTGCCTAGATATTCATTTGAGTCAGATATATTTCGGCCAGCAAATGATTGTCATTTTCAATGATACTGAATGTCAAATCTATCTGGATTCCTGAATCTGCAGAGATTCTGCAGGCAAACTGATCATATATATTACCAGGGACTGAATGCAACCAATCAATTTGTGAAACTACCAACGGATCAAAACACAGTTCAATGAACATCGCAGGGTCTGTAACAAATATATCAATCACTCCAGTGAGATTAATGGCACATTGATTGGAGTTGAAAACATTATATATAGAATTGATTTTAGTCTTGTTCTTCCATTATGGGCTTTGGGCTTCAGAGTCAAGGTCTCAGGGATCTGGTGTCAAGGGTTCATGACTTGGGGTTCTAGGAATAATATATACTGACAGCTGGAATGCTGTAAACAGTCAAAAATGACCTGTAGCTGAAGTGTGAGGACTGTATGCAGGAGACTTGACCCAGAATGACCATGTGTGAAGGAAGAGGAAGCAAAAGCTATTTGATTGTTATGTAGACAAGTAAACAAATAAAGAAAGAAACTTATTCTCTGCCAAATGCCTGGCTGATATACTGTGAGATTGTTTGTTTCATAATATTTCCAAACTCTTGCAATCTTTGTTCACCACTTTTGCATGATTTCTACATCCCCCATAAAACCAGATTCTTTCCATTCAAAATCTACTTCCATTCAAAAACTAATCATTGCTACTGGAAACTTGATTTAATTTTTGTAATATATAACTCTTTTATTCCTCACTGATCATCCCCTTAGCATCGATCTGCATTAAGCACAACCAGAACATTTACAAACCATGTATTGTTATGATCAGCAATATCAAATCAAATGACATCGGCAAATCATTCAATCAATCTGAAAGATGCAATATAACATCATTCAATAAACACGTTAGGCCTTCGTCAAGTGGAATCAGCCTCCTAAAATATTGGCTGCACTGTCATCCTACTTGAAGGTTTATAGATCAGACCTGGAATCAAAGTAGCAACAAGTGCTGGAGAAGTGATGACTCCAAACTTACTCTCCTGACTGAGGAATAAACAGTTTACTCACACTGGTATTCTTCCCCAAGCTGATACAAAGTTTCCTTCCACATACAGATTTGACCAAAGAAATGGGTATTTATTTCATATTCGCTGCAAAGGCTACAACTGTTCAGAGCCTATACTTCATTCCATATATACATCTTCTTCATCTTCTTAAAACATTGCAACCAAAACAGCAGCAGCAGTATTGCAAGTGTTGGATGCCTCACCAAGGCAAGCAAATGATTTATTATTGTCAATGCAAATTATGATATTGCTGGGGTATTTGAAACTCCATGTGATGATATTTTGAAGTCATTCTGTAGTGAATCAACACTATACTGTGGAATCTGAATGAGTCTTCACATCTGTACAAATGCCTTTCTTCTTCTGAACCCCAGGCAGTATATTTGGAGTTGTGTTATCACTCAAACAAAGTATCAGCATATGGTAATTTGGGTTTTTGAAGGCAAACAAGTCTTTTCATGTATTCATTTACAAAATTTGCTCAGTCACTTCATTCATATATAATATGTAGTTGGAAGCTTGTATGTCCATCATTGAATACTCAGTAAGTTTGAAACAAACATACTATAGGTACCCAAATCAGCAAATATGATACAACAAGTAATTAAAATGATGTATTTTATCCAAGTTGAAATCAGATTTCTTACCAAGATTTTTCGAAACTTCCAATTTGATTATTTGTTTAACTTGTTAAATATAATGTATCTTCAATGTATTCAACAGTGATCATCAGCCTGGTTCCGATTCTCTTTTCAATCTCAAATTTTCCGATTGTCATTTTCTCAATGTTTCAGCATCATTTATCTTTAAGTTTGTTGTCCAAACGAGGTGAATACTGCTTCTGAGCAGTGAAAACAGGTATAATAACCTTCCATATATCCAATAGTTGTATCAGTGTGATTATGGTACTTTGTTATTGGATGGAAATTGATTCCGTTTTAAACACACTGTATAGAGTACGAAATGGTGGATGTTGTTCAGAGTATGGTTTCAATAGTCTCAATACAAAGTATTACGGAAGTGTTCAATTCAACAATCTTATTTTCTTGCCATGCCGTTGTTTATCAGCATTTTTCGGCTTTTAAAAATGGTGTATATCCCAGATGTGATGATATTTGATGTTGAATCTGGTTAAATCGGTCCATCCGATCACAATATTCATGAAATAAAATTACCCAACTTATCAAATAGTTCAGGATACCAAGGTAGATGGTGTGAAGCATATCTGGTACTATGAGAGTCACCCAATACAGCGACTTGAGCACCCTGAAGACTCTATCAATTGGCCAAATACCTCGATCAGGCAAATATTTGATTTGTTGTATCTCATATCGATTGAGTGCTATCTGTAGCAGAATTTTTTCTTATGTATATGAACATTAACAATTCTTTGAATTCAGCAATTATTGATTCTACACACCTATGCCAATGCTTTCACACAGCCAGCAAATGAATTTCAACACGTCTCATAAGAAACGATAGGTAATTGCTGATCTCCACCTCTTCTGCTGTGAATCACAAATAGTGAATAAATAACTATCCATTCCATTTATATCTAATGAAATCTATTGAATTGTACAAGGCAACCAGCCGACAAGTACTGGAAGAGTATGAATTTGTACTGACCCTGAACAACAAAAAAACTTTCTATTGAATGATGTCTATTCTTCTTGTGATTACCAATTTCAAAGGATACTACCAGTTTCGACGCAGGGAACCACCGGATTGATATTATAAAGAATGCTGTTGATTTGAATTGCATCCATAAACACTAAAAATAAAAAGATGGCAGCAAATAGATGCCTATGTCAGATATGAAGAAAAGGGTATTGGTTCCAACGTGGGCCAAAGATAGTTAGGAAGCTGGAACTTTGGGTGAAAGTATATCTGAAACCATTTGTTGAAAAGTAAAGAAAAAAAGAATAAACACTTCTAGGTTTTTTATGATAGATATGCATTAACAAACATGACAAACTGAAAAAGTTTTCATGATACACATAAGGAAAGAGTTTATTCTTTGTGTTCAGAATATTTAGGAAATTCTGTTTATTTTGAAGGATATTGCTGACCTGTATAACATCAAAGCAAGACCTGAAGTAACAAAGAAAACTACTTTGAACGGTAAATTGTGGAATGATCTTTTGGGCATTATATTTAAAACATATATATTTTGTAATATAATATATACAAACCTGCGAACAGGGCAGAATACAATTGAGAATATTTTTGTACTATATATTTGTATATTAAATTTGAATACAAATCAATAGGAATTTTACAATTTTATAATTGAAAAATGGAGAAAAACATATAATAAATTTGTTTAGACAAAAAGAAATTAGAATAATACAGATGGTGCAAAAAAAAACAATATAGATATTATCAAAGGATTATTTAAATATAAAGAAAGAACTCACTTGGAAAGTACAGAAATATCAAAAATCACAACATTCATTAACACATCAATTTTCTCCACATATAACAAGGCTTTAGAAACAGAGTTATTAAATTATATATCCTATCAATATTAGTTATTTTCCAGAAATTTCTGTTTAACAAATACAATATATACCAATTTCATAAATCTTAGAAATCTGGCAAAAACATTAAAATATCAAGAGCTTCATATCTTTCTTTGTTGATATAGTTTTCAGTATGTATATATTGTAGAAGTGATAATTTGTATCTCAGCAGGCACCAGATGTGAATGAAAGCCATAAAAAATAACTTCAATATCAATGCTTGGATAGTGTTAGCAACAGTTCCATATTTACAATTAGCCTGATTTCTGGATTTGTATGGCAATAGTCTTACCATACCCAAAATCAATGATTTTTTATGCACACTACCTGATTAAATGCGCAAATAATAATCAGACAATTTGGGGCCTAGTATGTGTCATATGCAGCTTTCAATTGCGTATTCTTTGGAGGTCAACAACTTTCAATATCTTCAAATCTCAGCAGGTATTGGTATGAAAATATTATTTTTGGATCAAAAATAATCATATTTTCAAAACTGCTTGCTGAGATTAGAAGATATCAAATATTAGAAACTGACATAAGATGCGCAATAAAATACAGTATATTTCACATACCAAGCTCCTAAGATTTTGAAAATTATTGGTAAATATAATTGAGGGAATAGATTGGCAAAAACAATAACCAAATTCACCCATGTGGTGGAAAAGTCTATTCCCACCACTACTGGCACTAGTGAGATCAGAGATGTCAGGGGTGTGCTGGTGTTATGGTATATATATATACAGGAGTGGTAGTGGATAGGGTGAATCAAGCTTTTGCTACACTTCTGAACTGAGTCCCAACTTTCCCCTCATATGTGTTCAAATACTCAAATCTACAAATCTACTAACTCTGTTGATTTCCCTTCTTTTTCTGTTGTGTAGCCTTTGACACTCCCATCCTGTTTCGATGCTTCTCAAGCTGAAACCATCAGCATCTTGAAGACATTCTTCTGAGAAACTTTTGAAGAGCAACAAGTGGAATATCTCTACTGACTGCCCCTCGACTTACTCTTCCAATTGCCACAATTGAAGCCCAAAAGTGGGTTAAGGCTTGGAAAGCCAGGTAGAAAATGGTGGTGAAAAGGACCCCACAATGTAATGTAAAAAGTCAACACCAACAAAAGCACCAACAGTATACTGGGACAAAATGGCAGCACCATCTATATACTGGGATGATAAGTTCCAACTTTTCACAGAAATTAAAACCAAAGTACCAACTGTAAACTGGGTTGACAAGCACCAACTGTATACTGGGACGATATACACTGACTTTTTACCAGGATGACCAGTACCAACTTAATACTGAGATGACAAGCATTGACTTTAAACCCAGATGACATGAATTGACTTTATTTCTAAACGACAAACATCAACTTTTAACTGGAACCACAAGCATCAACCTCATACCAGTCTGACAATCAAATCACCACCCTCATAATTGAAGCATAAGCACCAACTACACACCAGGATCAATACAGATGCCACCAATCTCATAACCGGAACAAATTCTAATACTTTTTACTCATCTTAGCACTCATTGAATATTGAGTAGCTGGAGGGTCAACCTCAAAAATTGGGCATGGAAATGACCATACTGCAAGAAGGAGCTCCAAACCTAAACACAAATCTTTGTAGTAAATGAAGATCTCAAGATGCTGGTATACCCAACTTTCAAAACTATGGGATGAAAATAATAATGCTCAAACAGGGTAAAAATATATTCAGAACTAACAATGTATAGGAATATGTATAAAAAACTACCCAAGACACCCTCTATCAAGGAAAAGGAGCTAGCAAGAAGAAAAAAAAAAAAAGAAATGGCCAGGCCATATTACCAAACTCTCTGTTTATATTCACAATTAAAACCATAATCATACAAAATACTCTTTCAAAAAAATACAAACCAACCTCTGCTTCCACTGCCACCTCGATATTCAACCTGACTGGCATTGCTCATGTTCATTCCACTTCCACCACTGGCTCATGAGTGGCTGGTGCATCCACCCCCTCCAATTTCTCCTCTGGGCCTAGTGATACTGCCACCACCAACTCCCTGCACTCTATTCAAGTATAGAAGAACTTCATGAGTCCCTTGTAGTTGCAATTGCCATTGAGAATAACCAAATGCCCATCATAAGAACCATGGGAGCCCCCATTTTCAGTGGGGCCAACATTACCCAGTTTAATAAAGTATACTAAAGTCTCTTCCCTTGCGCATTCACAGACCCATCTACAATGATGTCCTGTCCACCTTCCCCTATTATTGCTCCGAAATCATTCAGAAAAATATTATAATTTCCAAACGATACCAGCACAGAAATGGGAAAACATTGGAGAAAGAACTCAAGGATGTCTGTAAATATCCCTACAGCCGGGTATATATGGATATGGAAATGTATCTGGAATAATTGGGTAATGATTAACTAACAAGATGGAATGTCAGATTGGTAGTCTATATCTTAGCCAATAGCAACATCAACCAAGCCATGGTTACCATTGATATATTGTGCGTGTTGGCACAAGTCAAACTACTCCTCCGAGCCGTCCTGGACAATCCAACAGCTAAGGCCATCATCAAACACAAATCTGACCACAGGCATTCTGACACGATTCAGTACAACAACATCCACAAATTCATTCTGGAGTAATGCATTACTGCTGATACCGTTGCTTTTCTAGGCACCAATGCTGCTCATTTAACCCTTGCAGTCACAGCATACTCAATTTCTACCATGGTATCACATCCACAGATGGCTAGTGTAACTAGAACAAGTTACAGGAACAAAGGAAACACCTCTGCCACCACCACTGTTCCCACAACACCAAGTACTAAATCATCTGCTACTGAAATACTGCAGATGACAAACAATACATAAATAGACAACATGATAAAGGCTTTTGAGGCTTGGACCTTTCAACCAACAAAGGCAACTGATCCAATGCCTAAATATACTGGATATCAAACAGCTAAGCTCCATGCAATTCAAATGGCAACCAACTGATGCACCCCCTGCAATCACATAAACTGCAAAGAAATACCTCTTCTGGGCCTGGATATTATCAACCAGTGATGCCAAACTACAAACAGTACCTGTCACAGGGGTTAGACCATTGTATTTACTCTGATGAACTACAGCGTATCAGCATATTCTGCCATAACAGCCCAATTGACAATGAACAAGTCATCATCCATCATAACGTGCACTGGAGATCAACCCTAGAACCATGCCGAGGGAAAGGTGGAGAAATTTTTGGGTTCCAGGCACAATGAATATTGCTGTGGATAAGGAACTATGCTAAAGATGTCACGTGACAGCAGCAACCAGTTGCACATACACAGTGTGGAGTTACACAGCTGGCTGTGGCCGGACGTCTACAATATGTTGTAAGGTTGCAGCTATTTCATTGAGTGAGTGCTCAGGTCATGGCTATTTCCTCAGGCATTGTTCAAAAATTTTTGGAAATAGATGGGCACTACATCAGCGAAAACACATTTATGTTTTTGAGATTTCTGAGGTTTCTGAGAGGTTTCTAAGGTTTCTGAAATTGGCTGGTACTGTGTTTTTTCAAATTAGGTTATTGGAAGCTTGATATCATTACTGAAAAAACCAGTTGGGTTTTCTGAACTGTGAACTTTCTGATAATAGAAAGATCAATGTTGATGTTTCCATCCCAGCCTGTTTACAATTCATCCCTGCTGAGTTCAGACTTGGACAATAATCTCACTAACCTTCAACCCCTGAAGCTTAATTTCGCTTGTTGCACCATCCATTTGCACTGTTGTCACCATCACCATCACCATCACAATCACCCTGACAACTATTTACACCCCTGAAGCATTATATCATTTACTTCACACTGTATTTTCACTGGTGTCACCATCACCATCACCATTGCCATCACCATCACCATCACCATCACCATCACCATTACCATTGCCATCACCATCACCATTGCCATGACCATTACCATTGCCATCACCATTGCCATCACCATAACCATTGCCATCACCATTGCCATCACCGTTGCCATCACCCTGACAACCATTTATACTGCTGAGTTCAAGATTTACTCGCTCCACTCTTTATTCGCACCGGTGATACCATCGCCCTCACCATCACCATCACCATCACCATCACCATCACCATCCCCATCACCATCACCATCACCATCACCATCACCATCACCATCGTCATCACCCTGGCAATCGATTTGCCTCGCCAAGTGAATTATGACAGTGCAAGCAAACTGAGGTACATCCATTATTGGCTCTTGACTGGCTGCTCTGCTGCTGCTTCTCCTGCTGAATTCATATAACCTTTGCAGTTCAACTCTGAATCACTTGTGGATAGGGCCATTTGATTTGTCTCGCCGAGTACATCAAGCTGGGGCAAGCAGACTGGGGTACGTCTATTATTGGCTCTCAACTGGCTGCTCTACTGCTGCTGCTGCTGCTGCTGCTAGTGCTCCTGCTGAATTCATCTGACCTTTGCAGTAGAACTCTGATTCATGCGTAGATAGAACCATTCAATTCGTCTTGCCGAGTATATTCGAACGGTGCAAGCATGCTGGGGTGTGTCCATGATTAGCTCATGACTGGCTGCTATACTGCTGCTGCTGCTTCTCCTGCTGAATTCATTTAATCTTTGCAGTTCAACTCTGATTTACTTGTGGATAGGGCCATTGGATTCGTCTTGCCGAATACGTTCATCATTGGCTCTCGATTGGCTGCTCTACTGCTGCTGCTACCGCTGTTGCTTCTCCTGCTGAATTCATCTAACCTTTGCAGTTCAACTGTAATTCACTCGTGGATAAGGCCATTCGATTCGTCTCGCTGAATACTATTAAACAGTTCAAGCACGGAAGGGTACATCCATTATTGGCTCTCAAGCAGCTGCTCTACTACTACTCCGGCTCCTCTTCCTTTTCAATTCATCTAACTTTCGCAGTTCAACTTCACTTTACCTGTGGAAAGGGTCATTCGATTTGTGTTGCCAAGTACATCAAGATGGTGCAAGCATGTTGGGGTACATTCATTATTGGCTCTCAATTGGCTGCTGTACTTTGTGTATTTTGGTCAGATGGTGTTGTAGAGATAAAATAAGATTGTGAAGCTAGTAATTAGTGTCGGTGGCTAGATTTTAGTGTGATGAGAACTCGAATAAAAACATACTCTAGTTCGGAAATTGCATTTGTGACCTGAATTGTGAAGGATAAGGGCTGAAAATTGAATTTCTGCTTTGCTTAGCAAAGTTTATAGAGCATTGATGAATGTATTGTTAATGTTTCATTACATCTTCACGAGGATGCACCCCTGAGTGCCAATCTTACCAACGCCCACATTGTGTTTCAGTATTCATGGGCGCAGAACGTTGAATCGCCTTGATCAACAATAATCCGTTTTTGCTGATATCATACTAGGGAAAATGTGAGAAACTTCATAAGGATGTGGTTGGTCAAGTGACAGAACTCAATGAAGAAAAAGAAGAAGAGAGTGAAGAAATGGACGAAAGCAGTGGAAATGAAAGCACAGAAGAAAGTGAAACTGAAGAAGAATCAAAGCCTGACGTAGATGAGGAAGAAAGGCATCAACGGCTGAAGGAAGTTTGAACTCAAGTTGATTAGGTCCGGATTGATAAGAGGAGACACAAGCCAGAGGAAGTGACAAAAGGGGATGACAAGTGTGCTTGGGTAGAGAATGAGATTCCAGAAGTACTGACAAATGACAGTACCCAGGAAATGCACAGTATCAAGAGAGCAGCAACTTTCGGGAAATCACCAGCTAAACCCACATGCAACCCCACCAGCAAGAAATTCCCCAAACCTTATTACCAGGAAACTGCAGCTCTTAATTCTTGTGACTATGAGGTTCTGGGATGTTGTCAACTTGATTATATGGACCTAGCTTAGGAACCAAGGCAAATGGGCAAATTAATTTTTTGAATACTGTTTAAAGCCCAATTGTTAATAATTCTAAAAGAGAGGTCTGTGCTGGCCAAGACGTGCAGAGCTCCCATGAAGATCAGTATGTCTCACATCTCCACTTTCATATTCAAAGGCAGAGACACCTGTGGAAACAATTAGTTGTATTGTGCACGAGTCTGTCCTACAGTACAAGGCAGGATCAATATACCCACAATCTCAATGCTCATCGACAGTAGATCCAATATATGTATAGTTAGTGAGGATGTTGCCAGAGAATAAAATATTAGATGGAAAAGGGCTGACTGGAAGATAATATCTGTCGATGGGAATCACTGAAATCTCAGAAAGATATTGGAAGCTGTACTGAGAAAAGTCCACAGAATCTTGATTTCCATACCAGTGATTTTGGCTGCATCTGGATAATAACAGGGGATTTTTGGTCACCCTTGGAAACCATATGGATTCAAATATAGAAGAAACCTAGATAGCAGATGTTGCGAAATTACGATTACTGCGGTCATCAGATCATAACAAGTCAAGTTGGTCACCATGTACCTGGGAGAAAAGAGGGAAAGGTTTGCAATCAACTTGAGAAACTACTATGCCAAGTTAAAGTAAAGGTGACTGGGTGCAGGGAAGCCTGAAGAGAAGTTGATAGAAGGGAAGGAAGAGAAATAAAGAATAAAAGTAATGTCAGTAGAGGCAAGAGACTTTGAGGGAAAACATGTATAACAGGAAAGAAATAAGAAAGGAAGAAGAAAAAAGATAAGGAAGATATATTTGAAAGAAAAAACAAAAAGAAAGAGAGAAAGAAAGAGGAGGGTATATTTGCAAGAGTAAAAAGTGTGATGGGATGCAGAATCAATTGGAAAGAAGAATGAGAGTACAAGGAAGAGATGATGGTAGAGGAGTTGGGCAAGATGATGATATTAGAAATATGGTCAAAGAATCAAGAAGTGCTACTTAAGATGACACAGAAAACTGGAGGTGAATCAACTAATTTGTGGTAGATTTCTAAGGATAGTACTCATTTTGAACTGAGTCAAATACAACTCTCTCTCTCCTATCTTGATGAGTCAATGGCAAAGAACCAAGTAAATTAACCCACCAAAACTGCATGGGTGCTGGCTCGATACTAATGAATTGCCAAGAAAGTAAAAACAGTTGCCATGCCAGATAGGAGTATACCAGATAAAGGAATGAACTGGAAAGTGAACACCATTGCAAAGAATAAAGATATAACTATCTCCAGGCCCTGTGACACTTGGTTTATCACTAAGTCATCTGCTGGAAAAAGAGGGTGAAGGTGGACAATTGAAAGAATATGAGCACTGAAGATTGGGGCAGATTTGAAGTCTCAATGTCAGGGTCGTGTTGAGTGACGATCGATGGTAGAGTGATGATTGATCAATAATAAAAAGCACGACAAGAATGAAATCGTGTTTCGAGCATAGGCTAAAGCACAATGTGAATGAAATCGCGTTTTGAGCAGAGGCTAAAAACACAATGAGAATGGAATTAGGTTTTGAGCAGAGACTAAAGCACTACGAGAATGAAATCAGGGTTCAAGCAGAGGCTAAAAGCACAATGAGAATAGAACCAGGTTTCGAGTCAGGTTTAACAGGAAATGACGGAATTATATAAAAGCGGTGTACATTGAAAGCAGGAGTTCGGATGTATTATGGAACAAGTGAATCCCTTTATTTAACCAGGCATTGGGCAAAGAATAAGTTTCTTTGTTCACTTGTTCTCACGTCCATTAAAGAATTAATTTGCTTTGGCTTTCACTTCATTCACACTCAGTGATTCTGGATCCAGTCTCTTGCGTACAGTCTTCGTTTTTGTGGCTACAGGCTATGTTCAATTGTTGAAGCCTTCTGGTTCTTGGATTTCATAACCCCTAGAACCCCAAGCCCTGAAGGCTTGATATTCAACCCTGAATCCTTGACAGAAGAACAAGTCTAAAATCAACTTTACTGGTTATACTTATGCTTCATGTGCCGTTACCCTCACCGTTTAGGTTGCTATTATTGTTATCGCATATGCAATACATCTTGCAAAGTTTTTAAATCAGCCAGCAATTTCGAAAATAGATTGGTCATCCAATCCTACTAGAGACACATCGGATTGTCTTGCTTGTAGACCTTTCGAAGACCTACGAATCCAGATATTTTCGGCAACCAGTGCCACATCTAAATACATGAGTGAGGACGAAAGAACCTGCAACTATATTTATTATTGTTATTGCTCAGAAGATGAGGGAGATTTAGATCACGATTATTCAAACTCAACCATCCACTGCAACTGCGGAGTAATTCTGGAGTGGACCATAACATCTACCTGAAACTGTGGCACAGAAGAATTCGATACTGTTGTCGATTGCATCGAGGCACAAGACTGTATACTATGCCTACTTTGGGCAATTGACCTCGAGTCTTCATTGCTATGGTACATAGCTCAACGGCAAGCAAATGTGCTTTTTAAGCCAGTATCAAAGCAATCAAAGAGTATAATTTAGTCAACGAAAAAGATTGATCACTATTCGCCATCAGATATTTATGTGGGGGAATTCCAATAAATATATTTTGTGTGAAACTCCTTGTGGCAAAGACTGCTGAATATTCTCGAAAAGCGATACCTGGAGGCACATCTGTGACAAGTGTATTGAAGTAGCACAAACCTTCAGCTGGAAAATCAACAAATACCTATACCATTCGCCGTTCAAAAATTGCAAAGATGTCAGGAGAATCATCAAGAACACGCTGTGATATGTTGTTGTCCAGAGAACTCCAGCTGAAATTGAAGAATGTAACATGTGTGAAAACAGAGGCAATGGACGAAAAACAACTCCAGGAACATATTTAAGCAATCAACACTGGACTGACAGCCCTTGCTCCATCAGCAAATTGTAAAATACTCCCGGAGCATTGGTGTAATCTCCGGGAGGCTCCCGGAGCATGGGAAGGTACTCCAGGAGCCTCCGGGAGAAATGGCATAGTTTCAGACCCTCCTGGAGCTCTCACCAAACCTCCCAGAGAGTCCCGGAGTATGTGAAGGTACTCCGGGAGCATCTGGGAGAAATTGACGTAGTTTCGGACCCTCCTGGAGCTGTCACCAACCCTCCGGGAGACTCCCGGAGCATGGGAAGGTACTCCAGGAGCCTCCAGAAGAAATGGACATAGTTTCGGACCATCTCGGAGCTCTCACCAACCCTCCCGGAGATACCCTGAGCATGGGCAAGTTACTCTGGGAGCTTCCAGGAGAAAAGTGCCAAAATTCGAACCCTTTTTGAGCTTCTCACAAAACCTCCTGGCGCGCCAGAAACCTATGCCAATTCCTTGCTCATTAGCGCTCATCAAACCTCCCGGTGGGCCGGCAAAGTCGTTTAAGTCTCTTAGATGGCGATGTACTTTATTTTTTTTTTGGACCGATCGGCTTTTGCACTGTCCAACCAGCATTCCGATTGGTAAATTCAGATTGGTAAACTATATAAATGCCATATCGCTCTACATATTGTCATTGCAACTCATGTCCCACCTCACAAAACACCCAACCGGCCTAAACTCTGATTATAGGTGCGCCGAAAGCAATCTCGTAACTCTCAATATACAGTCCAGTACGAATCCAGGTCCACCTGGTTGTCCAATAACCATACACTTGTATCATCTCCACGGTTACTACCACTGCCTAGTACTTCTACATCCGCTCTGACCAAATGTGCAGGCCCAACAATTGCTCCAACTGGAACGATGTGCATTTAATTAGTCAATTTTACCACTCGAATGAAGCCATCAATCTTGTCAGCCCAGCCCCTTCGGTCTTGAAATTTTGTTGGAATCACCACCGCGTACGCTTGAGGTCGAGGACGTAATACCCATTTCCGTCTCCTTTTACATCGTTTGGAGAATGTTGGAAGTATTTTTCCTTCAGGTAGGTGTTTTTGAAACTGTAGAATCTTGTTTGGTGGCGTCCAGGTAAAATATAAGATCGGAAACGATGGAACTCGGCCTTGAAAATTATTGTCAAGGTGATTATGCTCACTCTCTGCATGATGAACCCACACAGTATGTGATTTAGGCATCATTCGCTTATTAGCATTTGTATATTCCACCTTACAGTCAAGCCATATTCGCTTGATGGTTGCAGGAGAGTGGAACAGTTGGCGATAATAAGATAGACCATTGTGTAGTTTGATTCGAACTTCGTCCATTAGTGTCTTAAGATTGTAACCCAACACAAGACCTGTAATTTCTGTTCCCCAATCTTCTTCAATTTGAGCCCGAAATAGCTTTCCAAGATTGGAAATTGCGAAATTGCTGGCTACATCTGTGGGAGATTTTAGTTTGACACTCCTACACTCCCCACGGACGTGTGATTCTCTCAAGTTATACATTTTTGGCGGTACTGGGCGGAATATTGGCTCAGGCTGTCCTTTTTCGAGGCGTAGTCGGTGGGCTCGCCTTGTATTTCGTCGTTTGTCTACTGCTGATAAGAGATTGAAAGCCTAGTTTTGAGTAAGCTGGACTGGCCAATAAGTATATTAATACCAAAGCTACTCTCAAATAATTTCTCACCTTAGCCGAATGAACATCATACCAGCCTTGAAGTGCAAGGTAACGCAGAGTTTCCTCCATATAGTCTAGGACATTGAAGCGGTAATTGTATTTGAGAATTGGTCGAGTATAATTCACTTTATTGCTGGAGCGGTAGCCATCTTTTATATTGGAAATATGTAACAATTCTGAGATATCGGTTGTGAAATTGTCTCCCGAACCCATTTGCCGAATTGACTCTGATATATGGCTGACCAGATGCATCTTGGGGTAACCAAAGTGCACAATCTGATGTTCAAGGACGTTTCGGAGCTCATGAATGCCGTGTTGCTCCCACGAAGTTACCAATTCAGCCATTCGCTTAGAAAATGTCCTCTTGAAAAGATGCTGTTGTGCCGCAGTGATTCCGTATATCTTTCTTTCCAGATTGTTGGTGGTAATCGAATCTCTGTCATCAATCTCAGTGTGATCCAGACGTGCTTGAAATTGTTTGCGTTTGGCAACATTAATTTTGTGGGCCCC
Source organism: Trichophaea hybrida (assembly GCA_015178995.1). Classification (NCBI taxonomy): domain Eukaryota; kingdom Fungi; phylum Ascomycota; class Pezizomycetes; order Pezizales; family Pyronemataceae; genus Trichophaea; species Trichophaea hybrida. The sequence goes on from WHVE01001138.1 coordinate 21,781, forward strand.
ATACACTTCTGCCTCTACTGCAACTTGGTTCTTCACAATCTTTTGCTCACGTATTCTCACATATTCTCGTTTCAGCTCATTCATGGCTTTGGCTTCTGCAGTCTTCGACATTTTCTGTTTTCGGAAAACACTTGTCAACCTGTAGAATCGTTTGAGCGCATCATCAAGTGCAGTGAGGGATAGATCAGAGTGGCTTCGTTGGCTTACGAGTAGGCAGAATTCGCATAATGCCCACACCGTTCCCATTACTTTTTCATCTGATGAAATCTCGTCAGCATTCGTTTCGTCAGCCATGGTACCAGCTAATATTGGCGCACAGTTAACTGCCAATGTTTTAACCATTCCCCTGATCTCTTTCCCCTGCCATGTCCCACTCTTTAATGAATCAAAGGTCATTTGAAATAGTTGGAGTTCCGGATACCGTGGTACCGATGTGAAACAATTATCGAATCAGTCTTTGAGATTTCGTGCTTTAAGGTATTTGAGAAGCCAGTCAAATTGATCCTTTACTAATCCCAGGAGCAATTGATGTAATTCATCAGGTTGCCATAGACGGTACACATTGCGGAGAGGGTATTGCTAGAACTTGATAGGGAATGAACGTACTCCAGATGCTATTAGTTCATCGATCTGTTCATGATCGAGAAGTTCACTGTAGGTTTCTTGATCCCTCGGATTAAAGATTGTTCGTTGACCTGAATGACCCACCGGCGCACCTTGAGGTATTTCACAAATAGGACGCGAACCGTATGAAACTCGAGCAATCATCACATGTTCTGGATAGTCACCAACCCATGCAGCCAGCAATGGAAAGCACCTTCTTCGAAAACTGTCAGCACAATCCCATTCCAAGCCTGGTCCACTGATATTGAGTTCTCGGAGCGCCGACAGAATCGTCTGGATCGTGTTGTGCCAGGCATCATTGGTGTTTTTGGAATCTTTTGGAGGACATGGTATGAGTCTGACGAGGATCCAGGCACGCTTCTTGGGGCTCTGGTAGACATCTTTTCGTATATTTCTCATAGTCATGTATAAGGGCCAGGCCTGTTTATCACCAGAAAAATTCGTCAGATGCGTTTTATCAGACGCAAAATTAACTGGTACAATCGTGGTGCCCTGAGGTAGGTGCTCCTGAGTATTCCACCACCAATCGCCAGTGATCTTCTCCCTGTAAATGCGACGCCCCTCAGAATCTGCTAGTTGCACCAGTTCAAAATCCAAGTGCGTGGCGAATGGGATATGAGCCAAAAGAAATTTGATGCACGTGAATATATCTCGATAATACAATGTGCCGAATGTTTGTGAACAGTCTTCTAGCCAACTCCCTCCACCTAAACCGAAGACTATGGATTCCAAGAGTGCCCACAACTCAGCAGCTGATTAAAAAGACTCGATATGGAAGTCGTCAAGTCCATGTTTCAGGTGCTGGTCGATCCACGTTTTGGAGTTCTGATACAAGGATTGAGCTTGCTGAAAGTCATATGCACAATCGAATGGATGCCATGGGTTCCATTGATCCAGGTATATACGATGTTTGTTGTATATCCCAGTAGCAACACTGTACGCCTGACCACCAGCCGCCTCCGCTCCCACAAGATCGCTGTGATATTTAGTTTTCATTGGGTCAGGCGTACATGATAGATCTGGCGTCTGAGGGTCTATAGATTCACTGTCGGAGGAATCTTCGGGTGGTGGCACTCCTGGTATAGAATCTACCGGCTCACCTTACTATAAGATCATATATCCTGGGATGATTCAGGTGCACCTACTGACATTGAACCTAGCTGGTGCTGGACAGTTCCAGCCAACTGGAGGTATAGTTCTTTCCGGCAAAAGGCCTTCAGCCAGGGTAATGGCATGAAACTGCTTGTAGTGAGCTTCTAATCTGTTCTGGTGGGGTAATTTCTTGTTGCAGATAAAACAAGTAATGCAATTTCGCCTCGATCGAGCCATGCTAGTAGAATAGATGGTGGTGGTGATTTTTCAGGGCGGTTCACACAAGAGTTTCTCTCCCAGGAAGTTCTTTGTAAGACTGTCCAATTTGCGTTAGCGCATTAAATTTCAGCCGCACCACCACCATGGAAGTGCACCGGTTAGAAGTGCACCACCTTGAGTGCGGGTATCAACCTCAACTTCATTTCATTTTTCTCATCACTGTTTTTCTTTCTAGAATCACCACAACCGAGCTGCTTTCCCACCAACCATGCTGTATAATTATGCCCTCCACCTTACTAGGCTTTTTGTACATATGCATATTCTCGTTCTGGCCCATATATAACAAACTTATCGTATAAACTATGTATGCTACATCACCGGAGCACCTCCAAAACCACCCGAATAACGCTTGGGCCTCGAGTATCATACAATATGGAGGTAAGAATCATACACTGCTGCTCACCATCATCAAGTTGATTGGTTCTTAGGATGTCTACCTTTCACCTGATCCCGTATTTTCGCCCATTCGTGGTGTACCGGTGATACTATTCTTGTGTATAATGTTTGTATAAGGTATGCCATGGTAGAAATCATGGTAATATTGCATACACGGACCTCCAACAGGAAGCCGAGTGGTCATATTCATACAAAATATGAGTGAGATCTCATCACCACCACTGTCGCCATGCTGTCGCTGGCTTTTCCACATTCTGCTTGTTCTCTTATACCAACAATGAAAGGATACCCCCTTGGTGTGTGTCAATGAAACAAAGAAGTGTTACCTTTGTTTTTTTCAGAACCCTATGGAACAAGGAATGGCATGAGACTCGAAGATGTGAGAGATATAATAAGCCCTTCTTTCCGCTGCTTCCTGTCATTTGCTAATTGCATAAAATATCCAGAGAGCCTTGAGAATATCATTCCAATTTTTATATCTGTGTTCCGAAATCTTTTTGTACAATGTCATCTTCAGGATCACCACCACAACATAGAGGAGGATCCGGAGATCGACAGCAGGATGCTCAAAAATTCAACAATTATCCGCAACAACAGCAAACGTACAGTTACCCTACGGACCAGAACCAAGGATCGCAGTATGCGATCACCCCCAATTACAGCATCAATCCGACCATGGGTCAGGCTCCGGACGGCAGTAACAACTCATCGAACTCATGGCCTAACCCGCAATATCATCCTCAAGAGCACCAACAGCAATTTCAAGGCGCGCCTCAGTATTCCCAACAGCAGAACGCCCAGGCGCCGCCCTTCCACCTCCCCAGCCAAACACCCAAGGCGCGCCGCCCTTCCAACCTCCCCAGCCAAACACCCAAGGTGCGCCGCAGTACTTTCTTTCTCAGCCGAACTCCCAAGGTGCCCGCCGTACACCCAACAGCAGAACTCGCAAGGCGCGCCGCAGTACGCCCAACAGCAAAACTCTCAAGGCGCACCGCCGTACCCCCAACAGCAGAACTCTCAAGGCACGCCACTGTTCCTTCCTCCCCAGCCAAACACACAAGGCACGCCGCCTTACCCTCAACAGCAGAACTCTCAAGGCCCGCCGCTTTTCATTCATCCCCAGCCAAACACCGAAGGCCCGCCGCAGTATGTTCATCCCCAGCCTAACTCCCAGCAAACCCGGGGCACTCAGCAGTATCCTCATCCCCAGCTGAACTCCCAGCAACCTCAAGGCTCGCCAAATCCTCCTCATCGGCAGCCTGGATACAAGCATCACACCAAGGACCCTTATACAAGCTCAACTTATCTCAACCAGAGAAGACTCTTGGGCCGCAACTCATCAATCAGCCAATAACTCCTCCGCCACGATGGGATCGTCAGCGAAACTCTGGCGCGCCTACTCCTCCTCAACCACGCCCAAATCGCACTCCGCCGCCATTGGAAGGGCTTTCACCTGAACCACAACCTCCACGGAACACCCCTAGAAAGCCGATTCCCCTACCACCGAAGCGGTTTGTAACGCCTCCCCCGGTTCAGAAAACTGATATGGAAAAGCTCGCTGTGCTGCCACCCCTTCCCGAAATTTCGTTCGATGAGTTTGAAAATACTGGGGATGTTTTTGGGACGACTGAGGAATTTCCCGTCCATGATGGCACCAGGCCACCCAGTTTTAGAACCGCAGATTTCACGGACAAAAACCTTGCCATTCGAATGGGTCAGACATCCACCACATTCAACAAATGGAAAAAATCATTCGTCGCCGGTTTTGTCGAAAAAAAGCACAAAGAAATTATTCCCGGCTCGAACAGACTAAAACTGCAACGCCATGGAATACTGCACTGGGAGGCAGCTGTGGCCGACTTTATTGAGATTTATGATCAATGGATGCCATTGGCCCATTTCGATAATTCTGAGTGGACAAGACATCAGTGGGTCGATATGTTTTTGAAAAAGGTCACAAATGAGATCAGGGAAAAAGGGTCAGGAATAAAAACAAAAAGAGATGGCGACGAATGATAGAACGGAGCGCCCAGTGAAAAAGGCCAAGGTGAATCTCCCTATACTGGAGAACTCAAGCTTTACGGTAATGGTTAGTTGCATATCTCCGGATGACAGCACAACCGTCCAGAGGGAATTATCAGCGTCATATACCGATGTCAAGCTTTGGGAGGAGCTCCTGAAATTTATATCGAACAGCGGCGGTCCGAAAGTGTCTGAAAATCTTTCACTTTGACAGCACAGTTCAAGTGCACGTTGAGTGATGACGTTTTGGATGATGAATATATGGGAAAGTACAAGAATGGACAGGTTATCCGGGCCGCGCTGTTTGATCAAATTTCGTATAATGCATCACTTTCAAATGCCTTTCAGCTCAAAAATGATGTGAAGGTTTTCCTGATCGAGTTGCACATGGCAGGGGAAGGTTCAGAGCATGTGATTGGTTTGGTAATTACCCGTTAATCCCAACAAAGTCCAAAGAGCCCTAATAATTTTCAACTAGAACAATTCCAGTGCAGGAGATAAGAATATCGAGAACGATGCTGAGGGAGATAAAGAGCAATCTGTAAGTGGATTACAATCTGTTAGTGGATTAGAGTGAATAAAACCGAAATCCATTTCAATTTTATATAAATTACGCATCCACTTGCCAATGTGATCCTAACCGAATGTGTGCATTTTGTCAGGTGCCCGGCGCCGGAGTCTGAGCCCATCGGAACAACTGACTACGGAGGTGATCCAAGAAATAATGAGAGAAGACGAACCCGAGACCAGAGAGGCCAGGAGCAGATCTCCTCTTTTGATGAAGTATCAAATGATGACATATCAGGTTGGAGTACCGTACTGAACACAATCAACAATGCGTTCGAGCATGAGTGTTTAGAGAAGCTCTGAAGCTTCTGGGTGCATTCCCGGTGCGCCAGTCAAAGACCGATAGAGTTCCTGGCCATAAATATACCATCCCCGGCCTGCCGGTAAAATTTCTGGCGCATCAAATCTGGGCCATCTGGTTCATCGTCAGAAGATGGGTTTGGGATGCTGACATGCCTGGCGCGCTCCTGGCAGATGAGATGGGCCTCGGAAAGACCCATACGTCTCTTGCTGCAGCCATGTTTTGCAAATTGCAGACTGAGAAAGTGTTTTTGGTCAGCCTTTGTCGATTCTTTGGGGTCAAACTCTGGATGAATGGATTAATCAAGCGCAGAATGATTATCCAGCAGTCCCACCAGAGGAACGGGGTTGGTACCCATTAACAAAGAAGAATCCGGTACCGCGCCGGCTGTTGGAGATTAAGACGACACCGCCCTATGGCGATCCATGCCTGGTATCGGCCCACGAACCAATCTTAATAGTCACCCTTCCTGGAATTTGCGAGACGTTTAAAAGTGTCATAAAAGACATGTCCTACAACACGGATTTCACTATAATCGATCTGTTGGACCCAAACCATTACAACCTTACAAATGAAGATCTGAACGCCTCTGCCGACGAGCCGGAACGAAGGTGGAACATCCATCTCATATCATACGATACCTTAACGGCACGAGCGAAACCGAATGGTCAGAGGCAACTCACCAAGTGTGCTTGGAGCTTCGCGATCTTTGACGAATCACACCGGTACAAAGGACGTGATTCCCAGGGATGGAGTGTTGCTGTAGAGGCCAAGATCGGATTTAAACTGCAGGTGACAGCGACACCAGCGTACCACACGCTCAATGACTGGGTCAATCAAACGATATGGCTGTTCTCTGGCGCGCCGATTCGACCGGAAGAGAAAACATCAATGGAGCTGCATGGTGCGGAAGCACTCCATGTTGCCGTTCGGAGTTTGACACAAGGCATTAGGTCTGACGACGACGAGGCTCAAAAGGCTGCATCCGAGCAGATTATAAGGATAGCCAAACCATGGACTATCCGGAGGTGGTCAGAGTCTAAACTAGCCGATGGAGAACCGTTGGTAGAGATGCCTAAGGTGAAAGAACATATTGTCAACCTGACATGGACCACGGCAGAACAACAAACTCTACAGCAACTTGTGAACCGATATAAGTCTCAAGGTGAGGGAGGTGCCTACCGGTGCACCGGTGGAGATTGGCCTGTTTCTCTTTGGTCTTGGAGAATACGGAGGACAAGAATGTTGGGGCGAGTGGAGTCAGAGTTGGTCTGAGATTGATGACTTGAGTGAACCTCTATTATTCAGGTGGCTACGGGAGGACTTTATTCCGATGCTTGTACGTGAGCCGGCAGAATATCCACCTACTGAGCTAGAAAGCATCTCCCGGAAGCCGAAGAAAT
>WHVE01001139.1:0-28395 GCA_015178995.1 Trichophaea hybrida
TCACAATATTTAGCATCAGGTTTGCAAACCAGTTCGCACGAACCCAAAAATATGACGATAGTTCGTCCCAATCCTCGAACCAATTTGGTTCAAATGAACCTCCGTTCGATTCGTGCCACAATTGGTAGAGTCGAGTTAGGGATGCAGAAAATTATTGAAATCACATATAGCTGTGGTGGCTTTCATATCATGTGTATACAAAGAAACCTTGAAACCGTATACCTCTTCCACATCCTGCCATGAATTATTCACTTCCTGGCAACTATTTTTCTTAGCACTGGTAATTCTCTGAGTTGTAAAGGCAATTACCAAGGCAATTTCTTCATTGGTCATGAATGGTTTCCCCTGTGGAATACAGAACTCAATGGTTCATATTGAATGATTGAGTAATGCCCAGTACTTATTGACAGTAATTTCCATTATGCTGCAAGAGGTTTCGGAGACTTCAAGATTCTGGATGATTGCCTTGCGCAATGGTGATGACGATATTATACATTGATCTGGCAATGTGTCCAGTTTGATAGCTCTCTGACGTAATGGGCTGCACACCATCTCCATTATTGACGACGAACAGATTTGCAATCGCGGCACTCCTAATCAGAAATTCTATGGCAGTGGCACTGGCAATATAATCGATTGCTGCAGAGTTGTTGACCCAGGGATTGGAAGGCCTCTAATATTGGCGGCAGGTATGTCGGTTGCTGGAAGTGTGGCTGAAATGTTTTTTGGTTGCTTGAGTGATTCAGGCTATTGTTTCCTACTTTTGGCTGTTTGGAATGTCGACTGGATGGCTGATTAGTAGTATATGGCACCGTATTGTGCTTCCCACTGATATTGCAACTTTTAGATTTAGCAGAATCTATTATAAGAATTTCTGGAGCCTCAGTGTTCAATATTGAAGCAACTTTGCCAGAGAATTGTCTGGTGGTACACATTGTGAGTATGGGCTGGGAGTATTTGACATAGAAGTGAAGATATCGGTCAACGTCCATGAAGTAAGATAGTGCAACAATTTTGGAAGTTGTTGAAACAATAATATCTTATGTCGAAAGGAGAGTGGCATCTAGAAGAGTATCTAACACTCTCTATATCCAATTTCCATGAATATTTACTACTGGAATGTTGGGTTAGACCACTGAATAAATTGTCTAAGCAATGTTGACAGTCGTCAGCCTGGTTGAGTTTTTGTGGTGTTCTCTTAGAGTTTGAGCCTATAAGATTATATTCCAGTCACATACTAGCAAAACAACAAAACCTAACAACGGTCAAAATTGTCTTGCCAACCAGTCAAGTCGTCCAAATCATCCCACTGTTGTATTACTTCTGGCTGAACTGTGACGCAAAAACAAAAACAATGTCCAAAATAGTCTTGCCAACCAGAAAAGTCACCCAAATCTTCCTGCTCTTATATTACTTCCATCAGAACGAAACAAACTTCGATGCAAAAAACAAAACAATATCTCTACTGAGGTAATTCAAAAGCAGAAACCAAAACAAGACCAAAAACAGCAAACAAACCCTGTGTCAATTTCCACAGTTGTCCTGCCAACAGAATCAATCCCCCGCCCCTATTACCTGTACTTTTAGGCTCCTCATTGTGAGACTCCTGATTCTGCTTCACTTCTCTCCCATTGCCCGTATCTTGAGGCTACTTCTGGCAATTATTAAAGTAGTCAGCGTTTGAGGGCTCGGGAGTTGGAGGGTTGTCCGCAATGGGCTTGTGCGGAGAATTATCAGGGGATTGGGTGGGCGTAGGACTACCAAATGTACAACTTCTGGAGTTGTTATTACCATATTTGGGGTTGTCGTTCTCATGTTCGTCCAATGCCGGACTGTCTACCTGCTCCCTGTATATGCTATGCTCCCCAATATATTTGGGGACAGGATTGGTATTGCGACACCAATTGTAAAAGTGGTTGGTGTAACGCAGTTGAATGAACAGCGCTTTCTTCCAAGCATGCTGCTCAGGTGTGATTAGGGGGTGATAGCATGCTTTGTGTAGAAATCAAATGAGGTTTCCAGTCCTTGTATTCTTATCTGCAGGTTGATGAAGCCATCGCCCAATAGTGTCAAGGGTTCAGGGCTCAGTATCGAAGGTTCAGGGCTCGAGGCTCTAGGGGTTATAAAATCCGGAAGCCGGGTGGTCAAGGAATCTAGAAGTAGCCTGCAGATACCAAACACGGACTGTATACAAGAGACTCAATCCAGAATCACCGAGTGTGAAAGAAGTAAAAGCTGAAGCTAGTTGATTGTTTAATAGACAAGAGAACGAGTGAAGAAAGAAACTTATCTTCCGCGAAACGCCTGGTATATATACAGTGATTCACTCGTTCCATAATACCTCCGAACTCCTGCTTTCCTTGTACGGTGGTTTTGCACGATTCGACCATTTCCCGTTCGAAACCTGATTTCATTCTTTTCCTGCTCTAGCCTCTGTTGGAAACCTGATTCTGTTCTCGTCCTGCTCTAGCCTCCGTTCGAAACCTGATTTCATTCTCGTCATACTTATTCTTTTATATTAATCAACAAACATCACTCCACCATCGATTGTCACCCAGCATGACTGTGACAGAAGCTCCCCCTCTCCAACGGTGAGTACCTACGTGGTTCACGATGCAGGCTTGCTGGGTTGTTCAGCATGGAACTCATCGATAGTCTTCAGCCCATTGACATTGATTGCGGATTCCCAACTACATTTGACGTAGTCCTTTCATTTCACCAAATACTGTGACTGCCTTCAAAACAGCCAGGAATCATCTATTCGTTCGACCTCATACTCTTCTTCTCCGCCTACTATTACTGGTAGTGGTAGTTCCTGCTTTTGATACCAGAGAGGGTCTTGAGCGGCTTTCTCCAAAGGAGATATCAGTTGGACATTGTGCATGTATAGCTGGTTGGGTAATTTGATTTGATAGGCCCAGGGACTGATGATTTCGGTAACTTCGCATGGTTGTATGCGTTTCCAATTGAGTTTCTTGCTTGGTTGAGTTGTTGATATATTTTGTGTGTCCAGCCATACCTTTTCGCCGACTTCTAATGGTATAGCAACCCTTCAAGATTCATTGGCCTGTTCCGACTGAATGGCCTGGGCTCTGTTCATTTTTGCTCTGAGTTTGCTGAAGAGTTGCTCCATCCATTGGGCCATCTGCTGAAAGTTTACCTTGCAAATATTGTTCGGGTCTTTAACTGGATATTGGCCGAAGGTCATTCACGGATGAAAGCCGTAGTTGCCAAAGAACACGGAACAATTGGTTGTCTCCGAGGTGTGATCGTTCGCTGTGAATTCTGCCAATGGTAGCTATCTGACCCAATCGTCCCGTTGATAATTAACAAAGTTCCGGAGGTACTGTTCTATTACCAGGTTGATTCTTTCAGTTTGGCTGTCAGTCTGTGTAGGAAACGTAGTTGACAGTCTTCGTTCGATTCCCAAGCGTTTGCAGATGTGTTTCCAGAATTGCGAGGCTAATTGCGGGCCTCGATTGGGTACTATTGTTTCGGGCAGTCTGTGCAGTCTAAATACTGCTTTGACATTCATTTCTCCCAGCTTCTTTCTATTCACTTTGTCGTACAGGGTACCAGGTGTTGCATCTTTGTTAGGCGATCGACTACTACCCATACTGCATTGAATCCTTTGCTTTCTGGTAGTCCAGCTACAAAGTCGATGCTCAAATCCTTCCATGGTTGCTCCGGTATTTCTAATGGCGTAATAAACCATGAGTCTTTCCGTGGATTGCCTTGCTCCTCTGGCAGGTGTGGCAATTTCGTAGGTAGCGATCTACGTCCTTCCTCATCTGATTCCAGGAGTGACTTGGGCTTAGCAAGTCATAAGTTTTTGCCCGTCCTGGATGTCCCACGACTGGAGAGTCATGGTATTCTTGATCCACGTGAGCTTATCTTCGTCATCGGTTGGATTTGTTGCAATTTGGAGACTTCTAGCAGTTCATTCCTGTATGTGCCTAACTCTGGGCATTGATTGCATCCCTTTTTACCCAGTTCCACAGTTCGTCAGGATTTACCGAGTCATTATCGAGGTTAACTGTTTCCATGAATAGTATTACCAGGTTTTGGCGCAGTTCCTTGTCGACGTTTTCCATTTTTTTACATGATTTGTTTGGTTTTTTCTGCCCCCCCCCTTCAGAGGAATGTCTCCTGGCATTCTTGTAAATGCATCGGGTTTTTGACCTTGCTTTCCCGGCCGTTGGACTATCTTGAACTTAAACCTTGACAACAACTCGGACTGCCTGGTGTGTCATCGGTTCAGCGATTTAGACGTCATGAAGTACTTCAAGTTCTTGTCATCGGTGATGATGTTCATAGATTGTGCTGATCCTTTGCATTCGGTTCTCTATTGTTCCAGGCATTGGACTATCGTGCCTAATTTCTGATTGTAGATTTCAGAATTTTCTTCGGTGGGCGAATGTTTTTTGGCGAAGAAGGCCACCGGGTGTAGCACTACCTGGTGGTCGTACTGAGAGAGGACTCATACGGATATGTAACTTGAGGTGTCGGTTTCTAGGACAATCTCTTTTTCATAATCGAAATGCGCTAGCACTGGTGCCGTCGTACAGGCTCAATTGAGTTCCGCAAAAGCCCTCTTCTGATCTTGTCCACAATAAAAGGTACCAACTTTTTTGTAAGTTTTGTTAGCGGTTGTACCACCCTGCTGTAATTCCGTATGAACCGTTGATAAAAGTTAGCAAAGTCTCAAAAGGCTTGGAATTCTTTAAGTTTCTCCAGTGCTTCCCAGTTTTCAACTGTTTGGACTATCGCCGGGTCCATTCCGATTCCGTTTACTCCAACAATCAACCTTAGGTATTTGACTTCTTCCTTATGGAACTTGCAATTTTCTGCTTTTAGGTAGAGGCTGGCTTCCTTGAGAGATGTTATTACTGCTCAGACGTATTCCTTGTGTTCTTTCAGAGTGTCACTGTAGATGAGAATATCATCCAAAAAACCTATGCAGAATATATCCAAGAATGGTCGTAACGTATGATTGATGAACTCTTGGAACGACGGTGGTGTGTTAGTAAGTCTGCAAGGATAACTAGGGATTGAAAAGTCTTAGCGGGTCCTAACAGCCATTTTCCACACATGCCCTTCTGCGATTCTAATCATATTATACGCATCGCGGACATTTAACTTGGTGTACTAGCGGGCCCTGGAGATCTTAGCAGGGTTTCTTGGATCAATGGTAGGCAGTAACAGTTCTGTATTGTTCCTGTATTTAGGCCTCGGTAATTGACACAGAGTCCTAAACCTCCGCCGGCTTTGAAGCACAGTGTACTGGAGCTCTGCAAGGTGATGAAGATGACCGGATGAATCCCTTGGACAGGTTTTTCTCTATCCATTCTTTTAAAACTTGTAGCTCTTCTCAGATAGGCTGTAAATAGGTCAAACGGTGGTGTGAACCCTTCTGGCAACATATTTTATGATCGTTGGTGGGTGCAGTGGTAGCATTTCGGCAACGAACTTGCTGAACAAGGGTAGAAACTCGTGATATTTCTTGGGATGACCTCTTCAACGTGTTTCTTCTGTAGGTTTGGACTCCCAAAGCTTTGTTGATTTCATACAGTGTGACGGCGTAAACCTTGAGTGTCTCTCTTGTTATTTCCTTTCAAAGATGATGCTGCTACCGCGCAGATGTCTAAATTCGGCCTTCCGGATCTGTGGCTGTTGTGTCTATATGGTTGCCCCATACCCATACGCTCGAATGATGCTGGCAGTGCTGTCAACAATTACTGCTTTTGAAGCCAATCCTTCGGCTCTGGAATTTGACTGTAACATTGTGGAGTTGTAACCATGGCAGTCCCAGCACGACCGGGTAATGCCCTAACATTGTTATGAATGATGGTAATTGTTTCTGATGTGATCGTATTCCTATGTTTAATTTGCCATAGTGGTAATGGTTTCTGATTTGATGGGTCTTCCATCGATAACTTCCAACTCCTTTAACTCTCATAATTTCTTCTCTTCTAACTGATGATGGCAATCAAAATCTTCATCCACCAATGCTATTCCCATGGCTCTACAGTCGATCAGGGCGTGTGTATCAATTAACCTGTCCGCAATTTTCAGGGAACATTTTACAACAAGATGTTTGCTTTCCATTAAAGACTCTTCAATTTCTACACTACTAATCGAACACGGCTAAATTCCAAAACAAGATTTGACAGCTGTAGACAATGGAGATTCATGCCCAGCACAATGGCCATTCTTTTGCACTGGTTTAATCTTTTCCCGATTGGACTTTCTTTTCTTTTCTTGTTCCTGACTCTGTGTCCATTTCATTTCCTGTTGTCTTAAAAGGTGTTACCTCTACCTGTCCTGATGCTGCTTTCATTTTTCTGGAGCATGATTCCGCAAAGTGTCTGCTATCCCCAGGATACATACAAAGTTCTCCTTCCCTTTGTCGATTGCATTCTTCCAGAGTAATTGTCTTCCTTTTGATGGCTGAGAGATTCATCGGAGCGAGGCCATGATAACCTGCCACCGTTCCTGTAGGTGCTGACTCTGGGATTGATGGGGCGGGTGTGCTGTTATTCGCGGTTTCAGACTTCTTGTATCCCGCTGGCCATTTTCCTGATTGTTTTTCAGCAGCTTCAGCGCGGATCTGTGAATCTCGCTTTGAGAAGAGTTTCACCAATTCTGTATGGTCTTCCGGAATGTCACAATGTTGTAGTGAATCATTCAATTCTTCGGATAAGCCTTGTCTTAGTATATTTACTTGCGCTGCTTCGTACATGTCAACATCTGGCATCCATCATTGAAATTCTGCATAATACTGAGAAAATTCTCGGTCTTTTGTCAAAGTTTAAGGAGTTCTCGATTGGCGGTGCCTTATATGTCTTGATCACCGAAGGCTAGCTGTAACAGGTCCAATAGTTTTTCCAACGATGGGAGGTCGAGGTTACCCGTAATTCTGCTGATGTATAACTGGATCCAATTCAATACCATGCCTTCCAGTTCATTTGCTGCATATTGCATCTTGTACTGCTCATCGAAGAATCATGTTGGTTCATCTTCAATTTTCATTGCTAACTGTGCCATCCATCCTCAAAGTGCTCTCCAATCTGTTCCCAAGAATCAGAGAATTTCGTTGCCTTAATGTCCCCTGTTTTCGCTACCATTACCACAATTCCCCGTGAGTGTGGGCACTCTTCTGACCTGATCCCAATATTCGTTTCTTTCCTCTCCATAGATCCTTAATTCTTTCTCTGTTTGCTCAGATTCCAGTCTAAGATTTTCCATCCCTTCTGATACTCTGTTTTCCAATCGTTGTTCTCAGTTCCGGACTTTTTCTTCCAGATCTCCATGATTGCATTCCAGGGCTCTTTCCTCAGTGGTTCTGAATTGCTGTTGCATAAGGAGCAGCTCCTGTTGTAGGTTGTTCCGTTCCTCGATGACCTTGTCTCCTTCTGCGAATAACTCCAATATTCATGCTTCCACTTTTTTCACAGATTGTTGTTCCTTTAACATTTCTTTCAACCTGTTGGTTGTTGGTAACTGCGCAAGGGCTGTGAGTTCTGTGTTGATTGCTTGGATATGTTCCCGGAGTTGTTTTTCATCCAAGACCTCCATATATGCGTGTGTTACAATTTCCAATTCCAGCTGGAGTTTTCTGGTCAATGTTACATCGCGGGCTGTTCTTGAAGATTCTCCTGACATCTTTGCAGTTTTCAAATGGTGATTGATGTAGGTATTTGTTGATTTTCCAACCGAAAGTTTGTGCTACTTCAAGGCACTCGTCACAGATATGCCTCCAGGTATCACTTTTCCAGTATATCCTGCAGTCATTGCCACAGGAAATTTCGCACCAAATACACTGATTTGGGTTCCAGCAGATTATTGCCCGATGGCGAATCGCTGTCAATCTTTTTCGTTGATTACATAATACTCTTCGATTGCTTCGATGTTGGCTAAAAAAGTGTATTTGCTTGTCATTAGGCTATATGCCAAGGCAAGATGGATTTGAGATCGATAATTCAAAGTAAACAGCGTATGCAATCTTGTTCTGCAATGCAATCAAAGAAAGTATTGAATTCCTCTATGCCACAGTTACAAGTAGGTGTTACGATCCAATCCTGAATGGCTCCACAGTGGCAGTAGATAGTTGGGTTTGGATAATCGTGGTCTAGGTCTCCTTCTTCTTCTGAACAGGAGCAAAAATAAATACAGTTGCAGGGTCTTTCGTCCTCGCTGATGTGTTTAGAAGTGGCACTGGTTGCCAAAAGTATCTGGATTTGTAGGTCTTCGAAAAGTCCACAAGCAAGATGATCAGGAGTGACTCCAGTAGGATTGGATGACCAATCTATTTTCGAAATTGCTTGCTGATTTAAAAACTTTGCAAGATACGTTGCAAATGCGATGACAATAATAGCAACCTAAATGGTAAGGATAGCGGCTTATAAAACGAGAATATAACCGGTAGAATCGATTGTAGAATTGTTCTTCTGTCAAGCGTTCAGGGCTTGGTATTGAGGGTTGAGGGCGCAAGGTTCCAGGGGTTATATAAACTGGAAGCCTGGTGGTTGAGGAATCTAGAAGTAGCCTGTAGCTACCAAACAAGTACTGTATGCAAGAAACTTGATCCAGAATCACCAAGTGTGAAAGAAGTGAAAACCGAGACTCGTTGATTGTTTTATAGACAAGAGAACGAGTAAAGAAAGAAACTTATCCTCTCCCAAATGCCTGCTGTATATACAGTAATTGAGTCGTTCTATAATACCTCCGAACTCCTGTGTTCTCTGTACATTGCTTTTGTACAATTTTGTCATTTCTTGGGCGAAACCTGATTTCCTTCTTATCCTGCTCTTGCCTCTGTTGGAAACCTGATTTCGTTCTTGTCCTGCTTTGGCCTCCGTTCGAAACCTGATTTCATTCTTGTCGTGCTTATTCTTTTTCATCAATCACCGATCATCACTCCACCATTGATTGTCACCCAGTACAACTGTGACAAATTGTCCGTCATTCGAGTTGCTTCAATAACCTCTGAAGTCGCCTTACCTTCAGTAGGTTTTGTCAATCCAATCAATGCAGTCTTTTATTGTGGCGGAAACTATAAACATTGGAGGCTTCTTGTCATCATTATTTGTACCATTTGAACAGTATTTGGGGGCATCTTCCATTGTTTTACCAAGCGTGAATTGGGAGGCATCAATGTAATCCAAGCCATCTGGGGTGGGCATGTTGGTTCCACAAGTTGCCATGCCAATTTTGGAAAGAGTCAGATGACAAAGAATTACAAGCACAATCAGGAGTGCATATGTCTCGGTTTCCAGCCAGACTGTGACCACCGAATCATCTTGTAGTCAGGCAATATGGGCTGATGGGAGATACTTCAAGTTGTACAAACAACAAGCAGAGTTGTTGGCCCGAGTTGCAGAATTGGACCCTGTTGCTCTTGTCCCTGCCATGATTTCTGAGAATTGGGCGAGAGTGACATCTGAGCCTTCGGTCCCAGGACGTTCAATATTTTCCAAAGGATTTGCAAGGGCCCCATTGAACGACCGTGGTAGGTAAACTGGATTGGTTGGGCAAATTCTAAGAATGGCATGCCATAGCCCATTCAATGTCCTGTCAGTATGTTGTGTGACTCTCCATTTCACTCTCTGTTGCCAATCGAAGTTGTCATACAAATGATGATACTCAACTCCAAATCGAGCTATGCCAATATTGATTGGAACCACTGATTTGTCAACTTTGAGGCCCCGCTCGGGGAGGAGAATCCCGAAACGAATACTGGTGGGACTGTGCACAGGTGGTGTGTGAGTTACTCAAGTGGTCGTTGGGGCATGACCAGTAGTTGAAGCCTTGTTGTTGTCTTCAGGAATTTCCATACCCAAAGGGATGTGTCAGGGTACGTTGTGTTGGCCAAGCAAGTTCTCAGTTCGGGCAGCAGGCCATGACCGTCAAGGATTCCGGGCAGGGTGTCGAGGGTTCAGGGCTCGGTGTTCTAGGGGTTATAAAATTCAAGAGCAGGAAAGCTCAGAGTCTAGAATAGCCTGTAGCTAAAGAAACAAAGACGGTACGCAAGAGACTCGATCCGAAATCACCGAATGTGAAACATGTGAAAGCCGAAGCTAATTGATTGTTTTATAGACGAGAGAACGAGTGAAGAAAGAAACTTATCCTCCACCGAATGCCTGACTTATATACAGTGATTCACTCGTTCCATAATACATCCGAACTCCTGCTTTCCTTGTACACTTCATTTTTGCATGGATCCTACTTCTCCTGTGAAACCTAATTTGAAACCTGATTTCATTCTCGCCGTGTTTTACCTTCGTTCTAAACCTGATTTCATTCTTGTCGTGCTTTAGCCTTCGCTCGAAACCTGATTTCATTCTTGTCATGCATTATCCTTTGTATTAATCACCGATCATCACTCCACCATTGATGGTCACTTAGCACAACCATGACAGTAGCTTCCCTCTCTCCAATGCCGAGTACCTACGAGGTTCACAATCCAGGCTTGCCACGTCGTTCCGTGTGCAAATCGTCAATAGCATCAAGTCCATCTACATTGGTCGCAGGCTCCCAGCTGCGCTCGTCGTAGTCCCTCCATTTGAACAAATACTGCAGCTGCCTCTGGATCAGCCTGGAATCGTCCATCCGCTCTACTTCGTACTCCTCTTCTCCGTCCACTATTATTGGTGGTGGTCGTTTTGGCTTTTGATTCGGGAGGGGATCCTGGGCAGCCTGCTCAAGTCCGGATATCGGTTGAACATCGTGAATGCGTAGCTGGTTGGGTAATTGGATTCGATAGGCCCAGGGACTAATTACCTCGGTGATTTGGTACGGTCCTATGCGTTTCCAGTCGAGTTTCTTGCTTGGTCAGGTAGTTGATAAGTTTCGTGTATCCAGCCAAACTTTATTGCCGACTTCTAATATGGTGTCGACCCTTCGGGACTTATTGGCCTGTTCAGACTGTACGGCCTGGGCCCTTTTCATCTCGGCTCTGAGCTCGCTGAAGAGTTGCCCCATCCGTTGGGCCATTAGCTGAGCATTGACTACGCAAATGTCGTTAGGATCTTTGATTGGATGTTGGCCGAAAGTCATTCGTGGGTGAAAGCCGTAGTTACCAAAGAACACGGAGCAATTGGTCGTCTCCGAGGTATGAGTGTCAGCTGCGAACTCTGCCAATGGTAGCCACTGGACCCAATCGTTTTGCTGATAATTGACAAAGTTTCGGAGGTACTGTTCCATTACTGCGTTGATTCTTTCAGTTTGGCCGTCGGTTTGAGGATGAAATGCAGTTGACAGTCTTCGTTCGATACCCAATCTTTCGCCCACGTATTTCCAAAATTCCGAAGCGAATTGCAGCGCTCGATCAGACACCATTGTTTCGGGCAGTCCGTGCAGTCTGAACACTTCCTTGATGTACATTTCGCCCAATTTCTTTCTGTCCACACTGTCTGTGCAAGGTACCAGATGACGCATTTTTGTTAGGTGATCGACTACTACCCATACCGCGTTGAATCCTTCGCTTTCTGGTAGTCCGACTACGAAGTCCATGCTCAAGTCCTTCCATGGTTGCTCTGGTACTTCTAACGGTCGTAACAAGCCATGAGTTATTCTGTGGGTTGCTTTGCTCCACTGGTAGCTGTGGCAATTTTGTACATAGCGGTGCACGTCCTTCCTCCTCTGATTCCATCAGTGACTTTGGCTTAGCAAGTCATAAGTTTTTGCTCCTCCTGGATGTCCCACGACTGGGAAGTCATGGCATTCTTGGATCCACTGGAGCTTATGCTCGTCCGTCTGTTGGATTTGTATTGCAGAGATTTCCAGCGACTGATCCTTATGCCTACATGGCCCTTCGCTTCTGTCGTACGGGCAATGCTGACATACATTTTTCATCCAGTTCCATAACTCTTCAGAGCTTAAGGAGTTGCTATCCAGGTTGACTGTTTCGGCGAATGCCACGTTTAACCTTTTGCGTACCCTCTCGTTGAGGTTTTCCGTGTTTAGCACAATTTGCTGGGTTTTTTCTGCCCCCCCCCTGTTGGAGGAATATCTCCTGGCATTCTTGTAAGTGCATTGGGTTTTTGACCTTGCTTTCTTGGGCGGTAAACTATCTTGAATTTAAACCTTGACAGACATTCGGACCATCTGGTCTGCCTTGGATTGAACAGTTTCGATGTCATGAAGTATTTTAGGTTCTTGTGATTGGTAAGAATCTTAATCGGATGTGCTGAACCTTCGCGTTCAGGTCTCCATTGTTCCAGGCTTTTGACGATCGCGCCTAATTCTTGTTTGTAGATTTCGTAATTTTGTTCGACGGGTGAATGTTTCTTGGAGAAGAAGGCCACTGGATGTAGCACTCTTTGATTGTCATACTGAGAGAGGACTCCTGCGGATACGAAACACGAGGCATCGGTTTCGAGGACTATCTCCTTTTCATAATCGAAATGGGCTAGCACTGGTGCCGTCATACAGACCCTTTTGAGTTCTGCGAATGCCCTTTTTTGATCTGGTCCCCAGCAGAAGGGTACTAGCTTTTTCGTGAGTTTTGTTAGTGGTTGCACTACCCTGGTATAATTCCGTATGAACTGTCGATAAAAATTGGCAAAGCCTAACAAGGCTTGGACTTCCTTGAGTTTCCCTGGTGCTTCCCAGTTTTTGACTGCTTGGACTTTCTCTGGGTCTATTCTGATTCTGTTTACTCCAACAATTAAACCTAGATATTTGACTTCTTCCTTATGAAACTCGCACTTCTCTGCTTTTCGGTAGAGGCCAGCTTCCTTGCGTGAGGTCATGACTGCCTTGACGTGTTCCTTGTATTTCTTCAGGTTATCGCTGTAAATGAGCATGTTGTCTGAAAAATCCATGCAGAAGATGTCCAGGAATGGTCGTAGAGTATTGTTGATGAACTCTTGAAAGGATGCTGGTGCATTGGTAAGTCCGAAAGACATAACCAAAGGATTCGAAAACTCCATAGCAGGTCCTGAACGCGGTTTTCTATTCATCCCCTTCTGTGATTCTAATCATGTTGTACGCGTTGCGGACGTCTAGCATCGTATATTAGTCAGCCTTCGAGAGTTTTAGCAGGGTTTCTTGAATCAATGGAAGGGGATATCGATTTTTTATTGTTCCTTAATTTAGGCATCAGTAATCGACACAGAGTCTTAAGCCTCCTCCCGGCTTTAGAGCGAAGAGTACTGGGGCTCCGCAAGGTGATGAAGACGACCGGATAAATCCTTTGGACAAGTTCCTCTCTATTCAGTCCTTTAAAACTTGTAGTTCTTCTCGAGATGAGCTGTAAATAAGCCCAAACAGCCGTGTAAAGCCCTCCTGTAATTTAATTTTGTGGTCGTAGGGTCGGTGTGGCGGTAGCATTTCAGCGATTACTTTGCTGAACAGGGGTAGAAACTCGTGGTATTCCTTGGGGATGACTTCTTCGAGGGACTTTTCTTGTAGATCTTTTATTCCCAAGGCCTTGTTGATTTCATATGGTGTGATGGTGTAAGCTTTGAGTTTCACCTGTCTGATTCTTCTCACGAAAGGTGATGCTGCTACTGCGCAGATGTCTAATTTCGATCGTTCTGGATCAGCTGCTGTTTTTTCCATGTGATTGCCCCATACCCATACGTTCGAATGATGTTGGCAATGCTGTTGGCAGTAGCTGCATTCGAAGCCAATCCTTCGTGCGTGGAATACAACCATTACATCGTAAAGTTGTAACCATGGCAATCCTAGTACGATCGGGTAATGCCCCAAATTTGTTACAAACGCTGATAATTGCTCCTGATATGATTGTATTCCCATATTTCGCTTGGCCATGGTCGTAATGGTTCCTGATTCGATGGGCCTTCCATCGATAACCTCCAACTCTCTTGATTCTCATAATTTCTTCTCTTCTAATTGATGATGGCGAACAAAATCTTTGTCCACAAATGCTATTCCAGTGGCTCCGCAGTTAATTAAAGTGTGCATATTGATTATCTTGTCTCCGATTTTCTGCGAACATTTCACAACAAGATGCTTGCTTTCCATTAAAGACTCCTTGATTTCTGCGCTACTAATTAAAAACTGCGAAATTCCAAAACCTGACTCAACAACTGTAGATACAGGAGATTCGTGCCCAGCGCAATGGCCATTCTTATTGCACTGGCCTAGACTTTTCCAGACTCGACTTCCTTTCCTTTCTCTGTTCCCAAATCTGCGTTCATTTCATTTCCTGCTGTCTTAAAAGGTGTCACTTCCACCTGTCCATGATGCTGCTTTCAATTTTCTCGGGCAACTTGCTGCGAAGTGCCTGTTATCCCGACACTACATTTACAGTTCTCCTTCACTTCGTCTTTTTCGTTCCTCCGGCGTAATCCTCTGTCCCTTGACTGCTGAATGGTCGATTGGAGCAGGGCCATGGTAACCTGTCACAGTGCCAGCTGGTGCTGTTTCTGGGACAGGTGTGGTGTTGCTTATGGTTTCGTGTTTCTTTGACCTGGCTGTCCATCTTCCTGACTTCCTCTGCACAGCTCGGGCGCGGATTTGGGAGTCTCTTTCCGAGCACCTTTTGACAAATTCCGTGAGATCCGATCGGATGTCGCCGTGCTGTAGTGAGTCCTTCAGCTCTTCAGATAGGCCTTGTCATAACACTTCTAACTGGGCTTCTTCGTTCTAATCGACATTGGATATCTACCGTTGGAATTCTGCATAGTATTGGGCAAATTCTTGATCTTTTTGCTTAAGTTTGAGCAGTCCCCAATTCGCTGTGGTCCATATGTCCTTGTCCCCGAAGGCCAATTGCAACAGGTCCAGAAATTTTTCCAGTTACTCAAACTTTAGATCTCCGGTTATTCTGTCGATGTACGGTTGAATATGATTCCGGGCCACGCCCTCTGGTCGATTTGCCGTATACCTCATTTTTGATTGTTCGCTGAAGAATCGTTCCAGTTCATCCACAATTTTCTTGGCTAACTGTGGCATCCATCCTCGGAGTGGTCTCCTATCCGTTCCCAAGAATCGGAGAATTTCGCTGCCTTTATGTCGCCTGTTTCTGCTACCATTACCACCATTCCCTGCAAGCGCGAGCACTTTTCTGACTTGATCCCAATATTTGTTTCTTTCCTCTCCATACATTTTTAACTGTTCCTCTGTTTCCTCTAATTTTTGTCTGAGATATTCCGTCCCTTCTGGTCCTCTGTTTTCCAATCGTTGTTCTAAGTTCCGGACATTTTCTTCCAGATCTCCGTGATTGTATTCTGGGGCTCTTTGTTCTGTGGTTCTTAATTTCTGTTGTGTAAGAAGCAGTTCCTGTTTCAGATTGTTCCGTTCCTCGATGACCTTGTCTCCTTCTGCCAATTACTCCGATATTCGTGCTTCCGCTTTATTCACAGATTGTTGTTACTTTAATATGTTCCGGGAGTTGTTTTTCATCCATTGCCTCCGTATTTGCACGTGTTATGTTTTCCAATTCCAGCTGCAGCTCTTTGGTCAACGTCAAATCACAGATTGTTCGTGAAGATTCTCTTGACATCATTGCAGTTTTCGAATGGTAATTGGTGTAAATATTTGTTGATTTTCTACTCGAAAGTTTGTGCTACTTCAAGGCACTTGTCAAGGATGTGTCTCCAGGAATCGCTTTTCCTGTATATCCAGCAATCGTTGCCACAGGGAATTTCGCACTAAATACACTTATTTGGGTTCCAGCATATTTAACGCCCGATGGCGAATCGCTGTCAGTATTTTTCGTTGAATAAATAACACTCTTCGATTGCTTCGATGTTGGCCAAAAAAGCGTATTTGCTTGCCGTTGGGCTATATACCAAGGCAAGAAGGAGTCGAGATCGATGATCCAAAGTAAGCAGAGTATGCAATCTTGATCCTCAATTCAATCGAAAAAAGTATTGAATTTCTGTATGCCGCAGTTGCAGGTAGGTGTTATGGTCCAATCCTGAATGGCTCCTCAGTTGCAGTGGATAGTTGGGTTTGGATAATCGTGGTCTAGGTCTCCTTCTTCTTCTGAAAAGTAGCAAAAATAAATACAGTCGCAGGGTCTTTTGTCGTCGCTCATGTGTTTTTAGAAGTGGTACTGGTTGACAAAAATATCTGGATTCATAGGTCTTCGAAAGGTCCACAAGCACGGTAAGCAGATGTGTCTCCAGTAGGAATGAATAGCCAATCTGATTTCGAAGTTGTTTGCTGATTTCAAAACTTTGCAGGACACGTTGCAAGTGCGATGACAATAATAGCTGCCTAAGCGGTGCGGATAACGGCACATAAAACAAGAATATAACCAGTAGAATTGCTTTTAGACTCGTTCTTCTGTCAAGCACTCAGGGCTGGGTGTTGAGGGTTTCGGCCTCGGTGTTCTAGGGGTTATAAAATCCAAGAGCAGGAAATCTCACAGTCGAGAATAGCCTTTTCCTAAAGAAACGAAGACTGTACGCAAGAGACTCGATCCGAAATCACTGAGTGTGAAACAAGTGAAAGCCGAAGCTGATTGATTGTTTTATAGATGAGAGAACGAGTCAAGAAAGAAACTTATCCTCCGCCGAATGCCTGATTTATATACAGTGATTCACTCGTTCCATAATACATCTGAACGTCTGCTTTCTTTGTACACTTTGTTTTTGCACGAATCCTACTTCTCCCGTGAAACCTAATTTGAAACCTGATGTCATTCTCGTTGTGCTGTAGCCTTCGCTCGAAACCTGATTTCATTCTCATCATTCTTTAGCCTTCGCTCAAAACCTGATTACATTCCCGTCGTGCATTATCCTGTGTATGAATCACCAATCATCACTCCACCATTGATTGTCACTCGGCACAACCGTGATAATCACAGGCTGGTGGATTTCCTGAATGTCCTTGATTCATCTTTGATATCCCCCCAAAAAGTTCTCCAAGCTAACCACCAATGTCGTCTCTCCAGTATTGCTTCACATTGTGCAAACAACAGGGAACATTGGTTTGAACATTTCAAGGTCTCCGTATCCGAATGGATGATCACCTGTCAGAGCCCGAACCAAGTTTCGCAGCTTTTGAGTGTGGTATCATAGTGCATAGTCAGGAATGCACTGTGGGCACATAGGTCCTGTACAGCTTGAGAGCTTAGTTTATTCAGTTTCAGCATTAGACAGTTTCTGCTTGTGCGCCATTGAGCTGATGACTTGAGAAGCTGATTCCGATGATGATTAGTTTTTATGAATGTACATGGGAGACATTGACTTTCATGATAGATAAATAGATCTGATGATGATCAGCGATTGATTAATTGTTATCAATAGGCATGGGAGAGATTGACTTACATTATAGATGAATAGAGTTGGTGTAAAAACTTTAAGATTTGATCTGACAATGATGAGCGATAGATTAATTATACCAATTTGCATGAAAAGGAGAGTAGCTGAGGTTGGTCAAACAACCTGTGACGTTGCTGATTCAATGTGCAATATGTATGATTAGATTATGTAGGTGAGGGGTCAGGTGACGGAATTTACCGATCGTAGATATTGCCAGTCAGATGAAAAGTAAAGCTTAAGGAAGATGGAAGAAATTGAGTGAGCACCCAAGGGTGGTGCCCTTATATATCATTAGTGTTTTGCAAGTACAGGTTGTTCTTCAAGTGGTACGATGTTTGATCAGGTTGATCTAAAGATTTATATCCAAATCAATATCTGATATATTTCAAGTTGGACTGTATATATATATTGCAATGTATTTAAAATACTACAAGTAGTTCATTTCAACCTTGTAAGTTTTTAGGACAACTTATCACATTGTCAAAAGTGCATGAGTGTCTGTGAATGAGGTTGATGTCACATGATGGTTTGATATCTTTCTTCGTCAAAACCAAGCATAACATATCACACTAAACTCATTGTTTCAGGCCACACTATGCTCCAAAAACATTGCAATCAACAGGATATAAATATTCATCAATTTATAATATTGTGACAACTCTATGAATTGTTTTATTACTTGGAACACCTTCTGATTTGGCAACAAACTCAAACTCACACTCTTTCGTGTAAGACTTGGCAGCAACTTGCAGGGTAGCTTTGTCACTTTGAAACACTGTCACATAGTCTTTCAATTAAATATACTATTGAATCATTTGCCAAATTCAAAAAATCAAATGAGCTTCTTCCAAGAATTCCACTCAGATATCATGAATAGCACTGCCAACTCCAGAATATGCGAGCCCAGTGGGTATAGTCTACTACGCTGGCGATATGCTCCCGAATATATACAAGTCCCAATGGATACTAGCACTTCAACTAATACGGGCGATGAAAAGACAACCTGGAAAATTGTTAATATCACCTCAACACACCCTCATCAGTACTCCTCACGTATAAACGCTACAAACATTTGTGCTGGTAAATACGAATGCTTTTTGATACCTGCTCCAATGGCTTTGACACGTCGCTATTTCGTGGAGTTGCTGTAAACATTTTATATGTAGCGGGTATTTCGCCTCTTAGAATATCGTCATTGAAGACTTTTTGTGTGAGGCTATGAGCAGTCATGAGTATGATAGATGGAGATGTCAGGAGTACTTATCCCTTTTTCATTTCAGTACTGAAATGACTTCAGTTGCCAGGGCAACCATCAACGACACTTTCAAATTCAGACACATCTCTTCGTATTTATTGACTCATTGATTGTCCGTTCCAGAATAGCCATCCATTCATCGATCTTAGGGTTTTCAATAAACACGTTATTTCACCATTGATTATCAGATATTCACTCTCAACTACTTTCAACACTGTATCAACAACATCTAAAGTTGCCAATGCCATCAACTAAGAAGAGAAATGTAGAAGTGTTTATGTGCAAGATTTGTGGCAAGCGTTTCGACTCTGATACCTGGAGGACTAAGCATATGGAGAACTATGATGCCCAGGAGCATGATGCAATGATGCGAGTGGCTTGAAACTTCATCTCAAGATCACATCTGAGTATTGCTATCATCGATGAAATATGAAAGTGAAATGTTGAAGGTTGCTTGAGCGATGAGAATAATCAAAACCCAACCCCTTTCTTTGAAACCATAATCCTGTGCCAAATACACTGGATTACTTTCAATCACCATTACCAGCGCCTTTGGCACCTGCAGAACCCATACCAGTAACACATGTATTCCAAAATACCGGTCTGCTACTAGACTATGTTCCTACCAAGATTGAAAAAAACTCCACACATGGTCATGCCAACCCTTGGCATCCATTTTCCAATACTACAGAGTTTCACCTTCTGGAGATATTGACTGTGCACGGAGCGACATTGAGTTTGATTGATGATTGGTCAAAGGGAGACGCAGGGCTCCAACAGTTGGTCAAACAATCTCCAAAGTTGACACACATAATCCATCAGATGATAGACCGAATGTCAGATGGCCTTGGCCATTCATCATGGATGAGGCATGCAATGAACATCATTTGGAATGAAATCCATCCTAAGCCGATAGAGTTTTACTCCCGGGATATCATATTATGCGCCAAATGGTTTTTGGGTCAAAAGGAATACAACAGGAATCTAGTATGTGCTCCTGAGCATCATTTTAGCTATGCTGGGTGTCGTCTATACGATATGATGCCCATAGCAGACTGGTGGTAGGAGACTCATATATCATCAGGAAAATGCAAAGTCACTCTGGAGTAGTCATGTTAACTCCGGGACGCTTCCGGAGGCTCCGGGACACTCCCATACACTCCTGGGCACTTCTGGAACATGGGAAGGTACTCCAGGAGCCGCCGGAAGAAATGGTAAACTTTGAGACCGTCCCGGAGCTCTCATCCAATCTCCATGTGATAATGGGAGCTTGGGCAGGTATTCCAGGAGCATCCTGGAGATATTTGAGTAGTTTTGGACTATCATGGAGCTCTAGCCAAGTTGTTGTGAAAGCTTGAGAGTTTTGTTCTCTATTTCACAAGATGTCGGCACACCTGACATGAGTTTCAGCAGTCCAAAAGTTGGTGCTAGCATGTTCAATACATCCGAGATAGTGGGTTGGTTATGGCTTCTGAGATTCCTGGTGCACCAGAGATACTCCGCTCTTCTGAGTATCTGGAAAGTTATGATGTCCTTGGGGCTCTGGAGATGTCCGGCACTCCTGAGATGTTCCAGACTTATGACATCCCTGGTGGTTCTGCGATCCATGGCACTCGTGAGATCTCAGGTGCTCCTCAGGTGCTCAATGCTTCTGAGATTCCAGGTGCTCCTGAGATCCTGGCTGGTCCTGAGCTGCTCAAGATCCCAGGTGCACCTCAGATGTTCAATACTCTTGAGTAGTGTTTGCAACAAACCGAGCAGGGATTGGATTCGAGTTTGTTCCAAGATTTGCTGCTGGTTCACCTCACAGCAGTTCGCGAACCATGGAATTTCAAACGAAAAGACGTAAGCGAGTTCTTGTCCGATTGGCTTGAATCTTTTTTTATCTTGTAGCGCCTGAAGTTACCTACAAGATAAAAAAAATTTCAAGCCGATCAAACCAGAACTCGCATACTTATTTTCATTTGAAATTCGGGCGAGAATTTGGTGGGGTTTGAGCGAAAATCTTGGCAAGGATTCAGTTTGAACAAATCAAACCAGTTTGGCAATTCTCACGAACTACTGCAGTTCATTGCCAACACTACTCCTAAGATCCAGGGTACTCCTGAGATACTCAATACTTCTCAGATCCCAGGTGCTCCTGAGATGCTCAATGTGCTTGAGATCTCAGGTGCTCCGGAGATGCTCAATGCTCTTGAGAACTCAGGTGCTCCGGAGATGCTCAATGGTCTTGAGATCTCAGGTGCTCCGGAGATGCTCAATGCTCTTGAGATCTCAGGTACTCCGGAGATGCTCAATGCTCTTGAGATCTCAGGTGCTCCGGAGATGCTCAATGCTCTTGAGATCTCTGGTGCTCCGGAGATGCTCAATGCTCTTGAGATCTCAGGTGCTCCGAAGATGCTCAATGCTCTTGAGATCTCAGGTGCTCCGGAGATGCTCAATGCTCTTGAGATCTCAGGTGCTCCGGAGATGCTCAATGCTCATGGGAGCTCAGGTGCTCCTGCGATGCTCAATGCTCTTGAAATCTCAGGTGCTCCTGAGATACTCAATGTGTTTGTGATCTCAGACTCTCCTGAGATGCTCAACAGTTGTGAGATCCCAGGTGCTCCTGAGATGCTCAACAGTTGTAAGATGCTCATGAGATGCTCGGTACTTCTGGCATGTCCAGCCATGAGTGCAGTTCCCTCATTTACGTTTGCACAGGCTTTTGATGAAGGTGAAATCGTTATTCTATTGATATCTATGATATATACGGTGTTGGACAAACACAAGGACGATGAGAGAAAACTTTCAAGCTGGCTCGGAGAGAGATAATGTGATGATGGGCCAGCAGACACGGAGAAGCCAAGTGGAGAACTTAAGATAGCTAGGGAGAAGACGCTGCATATGCAGTGCATGGCAGCAAATGCATGATAGGTAGTCATATGGGTGAGTCAGTAGCTGCAGCGGGCTGAACAGAGCGAGGGCCAGGTGATGTGTGAGTGTAATTGATGTATGAAGGGAGAGTTGGTAGCTGCACCTGGCTGGAGAGAGTGAGGGCAAGATGGAGTGCAAGTGTAATTCATGCATGACCTGGCTTGGGTGATGTTATCCCACAATCGCAAACCTGCATAAAGGAGGTAACTTGGATAGAGTGCAGTCTCCCTGTGCAGAGTGCTGCAGAGACAACTACCATACAGTATGCGAAAGAAATCGATCGGGGGAGTACAGATGCGAGCTGGCTGGGCTGGTTATCCACAGAGGAGACCATTAACTCTGGTAAAGCTGAATGCGACTGGATGGGCAGATGGAGAAGATGGATGAAAGCTGGAGAGCTGCAGAGAGACCACAGATGGAAGAAAGATCTGAGAGCTTGGATTCGTATGTAAAAAAGTAGATCTTGGACATGTAAGTTGCATTCGTCAACTCGTTTAATCTTCTTGGCAAGCCATATCTTCTAACCCAAACTCGCAGGTGGAATCCAAATCGGAGGTGCAATCTCGGCCAACCAAGCCTTTCAAGGCCTAGTCCATTGACAATTAAACAGATTAGACGAGAATACAAATGCAACTTACCGCATCAAGTCCTAGTATCTCGCATACAAATCCGAACTCTCAGGTCCATCTCTGCCTCTCTGCTGCTCTCAAACTCTCCTTCTTTCCTTCTTATCCCCTCTCTCAACCTCATCCCATCCAGGTTTTCAAGAGTTAAGTTCCCCCCCTGAGCATGGCCAGTCTTCAGGTGGTTAACATCATGAGCCAGCTATCATCTGTCCCAGCTCGATCTACCACTCTCTTACACTGTGGAACTCCTATCTGTAGCTGGCTTCAGAAACCAACTGCTGTCCTGGCAATGGTAAGTTCTCCACTTGGCTTTGCGATCATGGGATAACATCTCTCAAGCTACAGGTCTTCCACCAATTGTACTCCCACTCCATCACGCCCTCGCTCACCTGGCCTTGCTTTGTACAGGCGATGGCAGCTACCCACTCTTTCTCTCCCGAACGAACACCATAGGTGCATTCAAGCACGATGCATATATCCTCTGCCCTCTACCCAAGTGAAGTTCTCCACTTGGCTTTGTGATACTTCATTAACATCTCCCAAGCCAGATTTCACACCAATTATTCGTGTTGTGTAATACCCTCACATACCGCAACTGCTTCAGAGTCCGTCACTCTCACACTCACTTGTGCTCGGCCACTATAATTCCACTCTATGTCCATCTCGTCCATCTCTCTTTCAACTACCTCCAAGACCACTCGAAATCTATCATGTCCATCTCTCTCCAATCCTACTGGCGATCTGTGTTGTTAATCTCTCCATGTCTATTTGAAATCCATCTTGTCATATCCCTCCACGCACACTGGAGATCTATATTGTCATCTCTCTCCAAGCCCATATTATATCCCCCTGTGTATTAGTCCATGTGTATTTATAGTATAACAGTTTGATATCAATAGAAATTATAATGTTAAGCACTTATATTCCAATACTAGTGCCACTCTAGCATGTGGTGGTTGCGCTCAAGTACAAACAAGTTTCTCATGTACTCCAGAATCATTTACCAGTTCTCCTGGAGGCTCCCAAACCTTACACCGGTGCCCCTGGATGCTACAGAACGATTCACTGGCGCTTCCGGAGGGTCTTGAACCTTACACCAGCATTCCTGAATGCTCCAGAACCTTGCATCGGTCCTCTCAAAGGCTCCCAGAGGCTCCCAGAGGCTCTGCAGAGCGCATGATTCAAAATCAACCTCCGCAACCTCCAGAGGGTCCCGGGGCTTCCGGGAGCGGACAATTCACTTTGCTGATGATGTTAATGGTCTGGAGAATTGAAAAACATTGTTCTGACAATGTTTAGCATTGCCTCCCAGAAGGCGAAACTGTTTTTCCACTGATCATATTCACCATGTCGACATGTGTCACAAATTTCTCTTGCGATATGACAGCATGGCCCGTATATATGACCATTGGCAATCTCTCCAGCACTGTATGGATGAAACCAACAACTCACAGCTTTGTCCTGATAGTGTGTCTGCCACAACAATTGAATATATGTGATATTTCCACACCACAAAAGGTCCGCCAACGAGTCCATGATCAATCTGATATGCAGAGTGTTCTTGACTACTTGCTGCGGCCTCCAACCATTGCACAAAATTGTCAGTTCACTGCTTACTGTGCCGATGGTCATTACTGGCAATGGCATATATTTCTGTCTGGATGGGTTGCCGACTATCCAGAGCATGCGGCATTGCAAAATAATGGATATGGATCATATCCTTGGTATAAGGTTGAAAAGAAGGAATTGGACAGGTATATTGACATACAGGTAGCACTCTGTGATAATGACATTTATCAAGCATTGTACAAAGTAATTCTAGCAACTTTGCACAATGCAGAAGAGGCTCAAGCACACTTGCAGAATCCAGATGATACAATATGAGTCAGAGTTGACCCATTTGCGGAAAGCTCCAGCGATATCAATTCTTCAACCCTGCCAGTTGTTGAACCAATACCTGTTGACCCCGTTGAGACTGCCTCCATTCTTAGAGAGCTAGGCATCAATTTTGATGTCAGCATATCATGGCATACAGATTCAATTCTCAACAATCTTCCAAAACCGGACCTCCTTCACACAATGCAGATGAATATGTTGAAACATCTTCTGGGATAGCTCCAACCACTCATGACAAAGTTCAAATGACTCCCAAATTACAACGAGCTGTGGTTATCTGTACCAGCATATTGAACAATGACAAAACCCAAGAAATCATATCAGAAGGTGAGCAAATGGACTGGGAAGGAACATAGAACAATGAGCCACTATCTGCTTGCAGACGTCCCCAATACCCTACGTCGTCAAAAGGCCTTGGAAAACCAAATATCTGAGGATCTTATCCAATGTATCTGGGCACTCCTTGAGTTTCACCACTACTGCTGATACCTGTCCCATGATGAGAATATCTTGAATCTTATGGATGATGCTCTGCAGCGCTTTCACAACTTGAAACATGTCTTCCTGAAATATCGGGTGTACAAGAAAACCACTGAACGATCGAAAGAGTTACAGAATGAATCCAATATAGAGCGAGATCCAAATATGGTCAAATATCGAAAGTGTTCTGCCAACAAACAAAATCATCAACTTGATGACTGGATCAATTGGATCAAGTCGGAAGTGGTTGATTACCTGGAAGAGAAGTTTTCATTTAACTTTCCAAAACTTCATTTAATAATATACTTCCGGCAATGTATCGAGCAATTTGGGGGGTTGCAGCAGTGGTCTACTGAGGTTGGCGAAGTGGCTTACAAAATCCGATTGAAAGATTGGTATTGGCCTTCCAATTTGACCAGAAATGTCTATCAGCATATTGTCAATTATTATCTCCACCGAAATGTGTTTGCAGTATGGTGAATAAACATCAATGCAAATGGTTTCAGCAAAGTTACAAGTTGGTCATCTGAGCTGGACGTGAGCTATCTAACTACTGCCGCTGGCAGAAGCAGTGCGAAGTATTCCTATGTCAAGCAACGGATATTGTTTGGCTCAATATAGAAGGGAGTAACTACGTTTGGAGATATTTGCAATTTTTATAGCCATGACAACATTCTCCAGAGTTGTCTGGTCAACTCGACATTGGTATATTTGAACACCTCAATGATATATATCGACGTCGATAACCTGCCAACATGCCAGGTAGCCATATGCCATACCATATGGATCTTGATCGAAGAATTCAATGACCAATTGACATATGAGGAAATTCGGGCTATATGAGAAAAGGAATGGTATACGGGACCACCAGGAAACAATTGTGTATGGATGAAGATAGCCTGACAATGTCAGAAATTTCCCGAACCTGCTTATAAATTGTTGCCAGGATACTTATCATACCAATTAGTTTGTGTTTTCAAACTCCAAATTCCCAGTCACATGTTATATTTAGTATTATCGTTGGTAACAGAACCATTGAATGGTGGATTGTCTAATGCCATCTCTTCGATGGTCATAGTTATTCCATCATTGGAAGAGAATGCCTTCAATGTGCTGGCTGCAGGCCATATCTGCAGTATTGTGCATCTTATACCCAAGAATTCATCCACTTCGAAAGAGACTAACTCTGGTGAGATTGTCAATAGTCATATTGATTTGAAAACATGGAATACAATTTATTAAGTAATAGAGGGGTTGAATGAGGGGCTCACAGGTAGAGGGAAATGGCTTTGGCGATACAAACAGTGGTTTAGATAATTTCACAAGTTGTAAATGTATTTGCCAAATAGATACTAGTTATTGTTTCCATGTGCCGTTTATATATGCCAAAGGCTTTACTCAGAGTTGTGAGATTAGTTAAATGACAATGAAACTGACACTACATCAGCAAAATGTAATTCTTGCTCCGGGAGGCTCCCGGAGGCTCCCGGAGTTATCCGAGCTGTTCGGAGCAGTTCGGAGTAAGTGCAAGGTTTCGGAGGCTCCTGGAACATGGGAGGGCTTTCCTGGAGCCTCTGGGAGCCTCTGGGAGCGCCGGTGAAAGGTTCTGGAGCCTCCAGGAGCACCAGTGCAAGGTTTGGGAGCTTCCGGGAGCGCCGGTGCAAGGTTCTGGAGCATCCGGGAGCACCGGTGCAAGATTCTGGAGCCTCCGGGAGCGCCGGTGTAAGGTTCTGAAGCCTCCGGGAGCGGCCGGTACAAGATCCAGGAATCCCCCGGAGCATTGGATGATGTGGAATCATTCGGATAAATATTCTTCATATTTTCCCCATTCTTGGGGGATTCATCTCTTTGATTACTTTATGTTCGAATGACTGCGCATTGTTATATCTATTCATATTCAAAATGAAACAGTTTGAAATAATGATACAGAAATAGGCATTGAAATAGAGAGAAACTTAGGAAGCACAGCAAGGAAAATAACATAATGATTGAAGCAAATGAGTGCGGGGAACATAAAGCACAGCAACTAACACCTGTCCAACTCGATCAATCAAACATATTATCAATATCACCAACGCCGTCACCCATTTCGTCCGCTCCAAGGAAAGCTCCTATTTCATTGGCATTCTCTTTACATAGATGAGTGATGCGTTCTCTGCACTTAATGATGATTGCATTTTGCCTGGTCGGATGGATGGAACGCCAATGATTATACGCTCTCAAAGTAACATCTGCAATCCAAATTTGGTTAGTCATTCAGGTACCCATGTGTATAAATAAGCGTAACCAGAGTCCAATGAAATAGGGAGAAGCTTGAAACGGCAAACCAGGCGCGCGCAAAAGAGATCGGTGCAGATGCAAAGGATATGAAAAAGATAATAATTACTTTGATAATCATCCTGGGTAAAGTTTGTGGTGACTTTTGTGCCCTGTTCATAGTCTGATAGGGCACAGTGGATGGCGGCCGTGGCAATTCCTAACGTTCATAGAGATACCAGATCGATGTATTTAGCTGTATGTGGGAGCCGTCCAAAGCTATTCACTGTAAAGAAGATGATATGATATATGTGATCTAAGATCTCAAACCTGGTAAACCAGGATTTCTTATCACCGACAATTTTCATCATGTATGAGTCTTCAGCTAGCAGATGCGCGATTTGGTATTTTAGGTCTTCTTGCGAGCGAATATCAAGGTGGTAACTTCCCACAACGGTGTGCCGAGCAGCCTCAGCCAGTCGCCCAGGCAAGCTACTAATTTTGCTATACAGCTATATATGATGTGAATACAAATTACCATTCCTCGTGCGGCAGGCGGAACTTACAGCGTCTCGAGACTGAAAATCTACGTCTTTTGAGGGGCCACCGGTCTGCTGACATACCGATGGACTGTTTTCCGGTGCACCGGTGACCCGCCCCTGACAATCCTGAGCCTCAATTGATAGCTTCCAGCTCTCTGCAATAAGCTCATATTTTTCTTCCTTCGTTAATGGCCATGGGTTTTTGGTAAGGAGAAGAGTGGCGAGGAAGTCTTTCGCCAGCTCGAACGTTTTCTTGTTGTTTTCTGGAACGCTTTGGTCTTTTGTTCTTGTGGTAGCAACAACTGGCACTGATTCACTTGTAGTACCAGGCTGTAGAGACACCTGCAGATTTGTTTGGACTTGGTACACTTCGTCGGAGGTTTCGGTACAGCAGATGTTGAGCGAAGTCCTAGTCGGGGTAAAACTGTAGTATCTGCTCGGCTCCTTTTCTTCTGTGCTGGAACAACGGTTTTACGTGGTACATCTTTGCTCCGGTGGACCGGTGGCTCAGGCTTACCAAGATCATCTTCACTGTCAGAAGAATCATCTGAGTGTGTAAGGTCGGGGTAGAGATATTCGTTGTCATGCTCATTATTTCCGGGATAATCCTACTGCATACAATTAAGAAACCATATCAATAATTATCCTCTTAATGAATATTTAGATAAAAGGGAGTGAAAAAAGAACAAACTTCTTCAAACTGTTCCGGGTACTCCTCCATCTGCTTTGCCCTGGCTGCTGCCCGTTCAAGGTACACCTCCTGATTCTTTTGCGAATGATGGCTCAGGATGTCTTGTGTGGAGTGTTCCATTTAACTGACAAATAACAGGAAGTGATATAGAAAGCGGGAAGTGGAATTGGAAAAAACAATGAATGGCTGGATGGTGTAGAGATGGTGTAGATCAACTCGTGGTGAACCTGAAACTTGATTGTTAATTGAGAGAGGTTTGAACTTGTTCGATATTTATACAACTGTAGCTGCTCCCCGGCACGCCGGACGGACGAAATTCGTGGATAACTTGAACTGACCGTTAGAGACCCTAACACCTAAAATTAGTTTGTTGCAGACTGTGAAGGAAGGCTAGGGTGAAGCAGAACTTACGGCCTATACCAACTTCCAGGCACTCAGGCAGGAGACCTGTATGCAAGCAGCCAGCACATACCAGGAGCACACACGAATG